>CM073769.1:130370984-130500536 GCA_037158775.1 Hetaerina titia
TATATATATTTTTATATATTTTCTATATATATTTATATATATTTTCTATATGCATTTATATAAGGAAATATTTTTACGTTTTTGATCTGCTCAAATCCGCCTTCCCCATCTTTCCTGTGTTCGTCTTTTATGTGTTTTCCTGACGGCCGATCTCCGTTTCAAAAAGTCATTTATGAGAATACTTTTCTTATTTTGGACCATTCAAATGTGCTTCAATGGATATTTTCGGTACAAGAGGCCTTCATATACGTATATTCTTATTAGGTTATCTGAGATTTTTTCGAGAATAGATCGCATCCGATACTTAACCGTTTCCAATGTATCCTGTGTAGAAAAACGCTGGAGGGGTAATCAGTAAACATCCGACTCTTCCGGTTGATCTCAAGCTTAAAAATATTGTCAAGAATGGAATCTTTTTAATCGGGTGCCGTCGAAAATGGAATTTTGGACAAAAATCCAAAACGATTCGGCGCTCACCGTTTATAGGCGAATAGTAAATTCGGCACTCTCTATTTAGTTTTCTCTGCGAACAATTATGAATGAATGTAACTTTAAATGCAGGAAAAACGTCAGTTTTCTGATTGTTCTGATTTAATCGTAGTTTTGTCGATTTTTAGTTGCGCGTTGATTAAAATAGGTATGGCCTCCAGGCCGGCCCTCCTCATCTACATCTCCATAACCGTTGGTCTCGAAGGTTTTTGTTGATGGCTTTATTGTGTAACTGGGTAATTAGCCAGTTTAATCTCTTTCATCGTTTAAGGGATGAATTACAAGGACAAACGGCAACATTTTAGTCAGTTCATTTCCAACACTTTAGCTCCTCACGAGGTTCTGGTTATGTATACTACATATACATTCCCTTGCTTTTATTTTTAGGTGAAATTGTCCATTGCCATCGTCCGACATTTACATCCGGTACCCTCCAGTCTGTAACCGAACCCTCAATCCGTTATGAACCGATAACACAGGCTTACAAAAAAAATTTTTTTTGGTGCCGGGAATCTTTGTGCTGATTTTAACTATATTTGTAGAGCTGAATCCAAACATGAAATCTGTTTTTATTTAACAGATCTACTTTTTTAGATATGGCACATCTTACGATTAGTTGTTTTAATATATTCCGGAAAATAAATCTCAAAGTTAAATAAATCTATAAGTGTACTAATGTATAACCACTCTGCGGTGTTCCTTTTATTTTCAATAAACTGTCAATAAGTTTAATGTATATTTCTATATTGTAGGCCAATGAGATTAAAAAAAACAAAAATCTTGTGTGCAAATTTTGTGTGTAAAACATGTACTGAACATCTGCGGCAATGGACAACAGGACAAAGGAAAAGTCTAAAATTTGGTGTGCCAATGGTGTGGAGAGAACCTGTGAATCATATTGACGACTGTTATTTTTGCATAGTAAATGTTTCGGGAATTAATCGGAAAAATCGCCACAAGTGGACATATGCAGATTTGCCTTCAGCTAGACGCCCGGTACCCCATTCAGAAGAAATACCGATCCCAATATTTCAGACGTTACCAGATATATCTAAGGAAGGATTTTGGGTTATTTGAAAACATTTCTCATTCTATTGACGATAGTGACAGTGACTACGAGGGGGTATCAACAATTCCTCAACTATTTAATCAAGATGAACTAAGCGATCTTGCTAGAGAACTGAACTTATCGAAGGAAGCATCCGAACTACTAGCATCAAGACTGCATGAAAAGAATTTACTGCAACCCGGTACAAAAATAAGTTTTTATCGCACAAGGGAAAAGGATATGCTACCCTTCTTTACTCTTTACTCAAGAAGACAATCTTACATTTTGTTTAGACGTTAAGGGTCTTTTGGAAAAAATGGGACTACTATCACAATATGATGCTAGTGATTGGCGTTTGTTTATTGATAGCTCCAAGCGTAGTTTAAAATGTGTACTTCTTCACAATGGTAACAGGTTTGGCGCAATACCAATCGCTCATTCAACTAAAATGAAAGAAGAATACGATACAATAGCATTGGTCTTACAGAAGATAAAATACCAAGAACATCGCTGGGTGATTTGTGTAGATTTAAAAATGGTGAACTTTCTTCTTGGGCAGCAAAGTGGATACACAAAATATCCTTGTTTCTTGTGCCTCTGGGATAGCAGGGACAGACAAAACCACTGGATTAAGAAGGAGTGGCCTAAGAGAGAAAACTTGGTTGTTGGGAGAGAAAACATCATTGCTGAATCTTTAGTTGGAAGAGAGAAAATCATCTTACCTCCTCTACATATCAAAATAGGCCTCCTGAAGCAATTTGTAAAGGCTCTTGACAAGGATGGACCATGCTTCGGCTACTTAAGACTAAAGATGCCCCATATAAGTATTGAAAAACTTAAAGCTGGTATTTTTGAGGGGCCACAAATCAGACAACTTACAAAGGATCCTGCTTTTGTCGAGTCAATGAATGAGATTGAAAAAATTAGTTGGATGTCATTTGTTGAGGTCATAAAAAATTTACTAGGAAATCACAAAAGTGAAAATTATATTGAGCTGGTAAACATTATGCTCAGTAACTTCAAATCACTTGGATGTAATATGAGCACAAAAGTTCACTACCTACACAGCCACTTAGACAATTTTCTTGGAAATTTAGGAGACACAAGTGAAGAACAAGGTGAAAGATTTCACCAGGATATAAAAACAATGGAAGCTCGCTACCAAGGAAGATGGGATAACCATATGATGGCAGATTACTGCTGGTGCTTAAAACGAGACTGTTTGAACAAAGTGCACTCAAGAAAATCGCGCAAAAGAAGCTTCCGATGTGTTGAGTGATGTTTTTATGTATTTTTTTCTTTTCAATTTGTTTTATTACAGTAAATAATTTTAGTATTTGTGTTCAATTGTATTGTAAAATTCTGTTGTATTTGTGGGTGATTTAACAGCCCTAGAAATAAATCAAGTCTTTATATTTAGTGGGTTTTATTATTAATATAATATTCCCATATCATCATGTAGAAGATATTTTTACGTAAGTAACAACATATCTATATCTTGAAAACTATAGCTAGCTTAGGAAAAAACTAGTATCATAATTGGATTCAGCACCCCAATTGTTCTTTAAATCATCATTAAAAGCTCCGGCACCAAAACCACTGTTGGCCTGTGTAATCCACTAAGATTTGCGAATGTATGGAGTGCATAATATTGGGTATTGAGACGTATGTTGTCTTGTTTCATCCAAATTTCACCGAAGTTCATCTCGGTGCCCTATGCTCTCCCCTCTCTATCCTTCAATCCCTTCCTCTCCGCTCCTAGTTTATTCCCTTCCAGCACCCCACCTGACATCACCCTGTTTCCACACCACCTATGTGCTAAATTTCTAGCTAAAAATGAAGAAAGACAATTTCCTGCCAACTGACTTAGCGTGAACAAGTCGTAATCACCCCTGCCACACATCCTTACGGTGGCGACAAATTATAATAATGATAGATAAAAGTTGCGGATGTACAGTGGCATGACCCGGAACCGAACCCAGGCCCTCCAGTCAGTAGTTTAGAATGGAATGAAGAAATTGTTTCGAAAGTACTTAAATCGTACCTTTCTTAAAATCACTGAAACCTCTTATTTAATCTTTATAACTCAGTCGAAGGAATGAATTCAGGGTGTTGGAGGTCGGAAAAAAATGCAGGGGAATACCAAGTAATGGCCATTTGCGATGCGTGACCTGCGCCAAATGGTTTTCTCGAAATATCGCACTGAACTTAAAATAAGTTCAAAGGAATCCCGACCTCCCCCTCAACTGTTACGACTTGGCGGCGATAGGACGACCACGCGGTCTCAATGTTACGTTCTCCTCGTACGCGACTCAATTCCTGGCGTCAAACAGCTTCGAAGGCATCTAACGTTAAAATTAAAAACCGTAAAAGGCACCTTAAAATTATTCTTGGCATGAAACAATGAAATGTTTACAACTGGCATCACTAGCTAAGTCAAGAAAGGTATTTTTTCGGTAAGTTATTTGTTGCAAACATTGAGCGGCAAGTTTGGTCAAAATTGTTTTCGGCTCACTTAAGTGTACGATATGACCTATATTCACTCGTATATGACCAATTATTCAAACGATGTCCGAAAGTGCGTGTTTATCTGAACTTCGTGCGTGCACTTGTTTTATGAACTTGCGTTAGTAACTGGTTATTTTTTTTAATTATAAGAAACTGTGAGTGACAGTAACTTTTTGACAGAGTCATCCGCTAATGTGCATTAAAATGCAACAATTGCAGAGTGTAAAGATCATTCGCCTATCCTATATCCTATCATGTCGTCTATCATATTCCTATCCTGGTCAGGGCGAATTTTTGTTACACTCAGCCATTGTTGCATTGCAATGGTTATATTTTAGGTACACGTACTTAAAAACAGAGACGAAAAACTCTTGTGATCTTTCACTTAATAAAAATTTGCTTACGACTAGTTTCGATGTACTAAACCATTTTAAAATTGCAACTTGACTACTGAGTTCTTCATCTTTGTTATTATGGAACAGTTCCGCAACGTCACACCTGAATCTGTAATAAATATTAAACGAACTTAAATTGACATCTCGATAAATCGAAAATTGCCTGCAATACAGGACGTATTGTTATTATCAACGGTATTATATCCATTGCTTTTCAACTATTTAACCTGATAATTCTTATCTGACCTACTTTAGGCTTCTTATTAGCTTTCTGAAAATTAGAAGTCTTGAATCTTCAAATATTTGAGATGAATGTTTTCTGTTGATTCACGATGATGTATCCATAATTTAAGTACCGCTAAATTGTAAGAAATATTAGTTCAAGGCATGAGAGTCGAGAGATGGCAGTTGGATGAGCAAACATGTCTGAATAGACGAAGAGAAGGGTCAGCGGTCATGAGGGGTGTAAAGCAGGAGACCTATAGAAGTTGTGAATGGTGACTGCGATCGAAAAGGGAGGGCATCAAGACACCTGAGATTTGTCGAGGACGAAGTGTTGACGAAGAAATCGGGGAATGGCGTAACTTTCACGGAATAATTTGCAGTCAACCGTTTTCGTAATTCACTTATTCAAAAGGAAGCAGTGTTAATTGCTTGTCAGTAAGCAAGGTTACAAATGGATGGTTAATTATAGATGGAAAATTCCATTATAACTCGGAAAGAAATATATTTGTAATTTCCTAACCGTTTAAAATACGCCAGCGAAACGTCATATGCCGATAAAAAAACATAAATTTTCGTGAATTGTATTCCTTAGCATTGCATCAAAATTACGGGTGTAGGCTGAAAAATAATGCAACCATGCTTGTAGACGAAAAACAAAATGACCTTTAGAAGTACTCCTGGTGGTATGTGGAAGTAATGCTCTCCCTCAACACGCATGCGCAGGTTTGAGGTCGTTACATTCATCCAGTGTATTTTTAGAAGCGGAAGTATGGAGGCGTTCTAGTGCTGTGTCAATGCGAGTTAAACAGCGTGATTTAAAAATTGGCTCCTATTGCAAACCATATTGGTCGAGTTTGTCGTGTAAGAGGCAGACTGGCGCCAATAATCTTGCAACATGGCAACGCTCGTCCACACACCTCGCGCACAACTGGAGAGGCTCGGCGAAACCTGAAATTTGAACCGATACCACACCCTCCTTATTCCCCCGATCATGCGCCTTTCGATTTTATTTTTTCCTCAACTCAAGAGACACCTCAAGGGCAATCATTACACCTCGGAAGATGATGTGAAGGCAGCTGTCAAGTCCTATGTTCGAGAAAAGTCGGAAAAGTTTTTCAGTGACGGTATGAAAAAACTTGTTACACGTTGAGAGAAATGTGTTAGCCTTAACGTTGACTATGTTGAAAAATAAACAAATGTTTTGAAACTTAAGGGTAGTACTTTGATGAAATTTTCCCGATCTTGTTATTTGTTTCTGTTTGTGGTCTACAAGCATGCGTGCATTACTCTTCAGCCCTCGTATCGTAGTGCGAAACATTACTTTTATTATTTTATGATAGAATATCGATATGAATTTTCAAATACAAATTTTATTCGCTTTCTTTCTTCTATTTGATTGACTTATTCGCATCCTTCCCCGCGCAGGGCCGCTTACACTAGTCTGGGAGCTCAGATAGCGTGCGACGCTCTTTGGACTAGGAGTGTCAAGCGACACTCGAAATGAGAGGACGGTTTCCTTTGGCTGAATAATGGGTTGGTGGATTTGTCACGTGGCTGTGTTCCCAAAAATTCATTCCCTTCCTTCCACGGCCTACTCCGTTTCCTGTTTTTAGATTTGCGGGGACGATCCGCGTCGACTTGACTACGGGCTGTGATCACGCCGCTGGCGCGGAACGGGGAATGGAACATGGGAACCTGTAGGTCCCCTTTGAAAAGGTCACGTTGGGACCTCCTCTATCCGCCCCTATCTAGCAGGAGTCACACGTCACTCCACCGACCAGCGACGCGCGCTGTGTTGCCTGTCTGCTGGAAATGTCGGCGATGTAATGGATCATTTGACCCATGCATAATTCGTGGACACATCGTGGGGTAAAGGAGATGCTTTACCTGAAAAGCGATCGGTAGATAAGGATTTCGGTTCTGTAGATTAAATTTCCGCTTTTATGAGTAGCAAAGCAAGTCAGTCTTTTCAAAAACGCCGTGGGAAAATCTAAAAGTCTTTAATATGCGAGGAAAAAGTCGCAGGAAATGAGATCAGACGAATAAGGAGGATTATCAAGGGTGGTGATTTAATTTTTTGCCAGAAACTAACGAAAAATCAATTGACAATGACAATTACTGAGCTAATGCATGTCGAAAGGAATAAAAGAAACACTGAAATTTCACATTTTCACGTGATTAAACGCCAAAGGATTAGAGAGTGCTAGCTTGTGTTATGGAAGGGGACGGCACAATACTCGTATTGCTGTCGTGAGTGTTTCTACGAGGGTAGGCTGAAAACTAATGCACACATGCTTGTAGACCACAAAAAAAATGACCTTCAGAAGCACTCCTGGTGTAATATGGAAGTAACATTCCTCCTCAACACGCATGCGCATGTTTGAGTTCGTTACATTCATTCTGTGTATTTTGAGAAGCGGAAGTATGGAGACGTGTTCTAGTGCAATGTCAACGCGAGTTCGGACGATGAGGTGAAGGCAAAAATTCCATAAGAGCACGCTGTTTAATGTCACGACCGATCCACCCCACCAACTGCTCGGGAACTCCGTTATATTTCCTGGATCTCCTAGTATTCCTGTATTTATAATACTCCAATCCCGAGTGCCCCTCATCTCTCACTCACTCTCAAGTAATAACCCCTCGCCCTCACAAACCCCTTTCATCCGGCTCTTCTTCTCACCCTCCCGGGGCAATCTCCGCTGCAGAGTTCCACCCCTCTCCCTTCCACTCCTCCGTCGAAAAGTGGCTCGCTTCACCCCTTCATCACGTCTTCAAACCACTACCCCCCCCCCCACACACGTACCACCCGCCCTCTCTTCCTCCACTCAATACTTTCGCCCCGCACAACAAACGACTTTACGGCTCCCGGTCCTCAGTTGCCATGGACGCCGCGGACTCGAGTTCTCTCCGCAAACGTGCCTTTCTCTCTCTTCCCTTTGGTGTGCGTCCGTGCCGTCACCTCGTAGGTGCGTGCGGGTGTTAGCATTTGGGCTCAGCTTTATCCCAGAGAGGGGCACCTCTTAGTGCCTGAGGGCAGGGCGAGCAACGGACGACAACGTCGTACACTTTTCGTTTAGATATTTCGTTCATCTTTAAATCTATCAAGTCAAGACTCGAGGCAAATCAATTGTGCATACCATGGATACTAAGAACCATGCAAAAGTAAGTTGATATTTGCGGAATTAGTAAGACAGTGTAATTAGTAAGTTTATCTTCGTAATTTCATGCCAGACTTTTACTGAAAATGCCTGCCCCATAATGTGAAGTGTGTATCTAAGTAATGATAAGAGAAGATGATTGGTTGTAATGATACAGAAATGGGAGCGTTCTATAGAAAAGTACTTTATTCTCTTTAGTGACAAAATCTAAATATCCCTTTGCGACTACTATCGTCATTTGTATTTCATATTTTTGGAACCTGCAAGCCACCGCTAGGGTGTGTGGCAGGGAGTGAATACACGCCAGACTAATTTTGACCCGAACATAACCCTACAGCGGTCGCACAATGCTATTCTGATGCCTCATTCTTCGTGGAGAAGAATGGCATCTTAAATATATCTCTTCTACACTTAATCTCACCTACTATTATAGTGACATGATCTCTTCTACCGTAGTGCAATGGGGGTAAGGATACATTTTCAATATCACTAAGACTATTCAATTCTATTGACTTTCCGATCGTCAGAAACGACTTTTTAAACGAAGCTTTTTTAACTTCTTTGAATCTGAATCTATTTTTGAACTAGCTCCTTCTGAGCACTTGAATCCCGAGCGCTCGGAGCGCATTCAAATTGACGTCTAACTAATGGGGAATAGTAGCCGTTGCCAAGGGAAACAGCTCCCAAGCAAGTGCGACCAAGATCTCTAGTCCGCGCTAATTCGGAAAGTGTGACGGAGATAAGTATAGAAGATGGATATCTGGTTACATAATTCTAGTTACTGAGTAGACTCTTAGATCCTTCCTTTTTCTACATCGGTTATTTCGAAAGCCACTTCCGCCTTCCACGCCATATATTTTAATGGTGTTCACCTCTTCCGCCATGCCAGATTGTAAGATTTTCTTTTGTCTTGAACCTTCCCATTGACCACAACCTTGACGTGGTGGAAGGGCTTGTGCGTTCCGATGACCCCTAGAGCTGTGCTGGCGGGAGTAATAATGATTGCTCCTGGTAGGGTCATCCATGCCAGATGGGTCGAAAGTGAGGAGCCAGACGAAAGGTAATCCACGCTACGTCAGTCTCTCAGTGAGACGACTGCAAAGGCGTCTGACCCCAGTCGGTCGGCCATTGAGTAGTGGTCTCACGTTAAAAACACTATTGAGGAAGGCAACGGGAGTCCACCTCAATTATCATTCTCAAGATTGCTATGATGGACAAAATAGAGAATATGAGTCCTGGCTATTGTGGGACTCGACCCAATCGGCCGTGTGTCGGACCCGGAAGCGGGAGAGGCAAAGCTTCCGCAGTCGTCATCTCACGAAGCCCTTGTAAAACCTCGCAGAAGAACATTAGTTAGAATAGGAACTTGTAATTTCAGGACAATGATGAGGACAGGCAATTTAGAGAACATTAAGGGAGAGATGGAAAGAGGAAATCTATGTTTTAGGTTTATGCGGAGTGACATGGAAGGATAGCGGGGATTACTGGAGTGATAATTATAGAATAATATACAGCGGCGGGAACGAGAGTCAAAGAAGGGTTGCCGTAATATGAAATAAAGAGGCAGGAAGAAGCCAATCAACATAGAGCAAGCACCGGATAGAATATTACCAGTTGAGATAAAAGCAGAATCAATTAACTTGGTCATATTTCAAGTATACATTCCACCAAGTAACCACAAGGAGGAAGAAGTCGATAGGATGTACGATGAGTTAGAGGATATAATCGCGTGTGTTCCTGCAGGGAAACATTTGATTGTGATGGGGAATTGGAGTGCGACGGTGGGCGAAGGAAGAGATGGTGATTAGGTGGGGGACTACGGTTCAGGCATGAGGAATGACCACGAAGAGAGAGCAATTGAGCTGTGTAGAAGACAGGGGTTAGTCATCACCAGCACTTGGTTTAGACACCACCAAAAACCTAGGTAAACAGGGAAAATGCCAAGTGACTTGGGAACGTATCAGTTTGATTTCATTTTGATTATGCACAGGTATAACAGAACAGTGTTATAAAGTCGCAAAGCTTCCCGGGAGCGGATGCAGACTCTGACCACAATTTCGTTGTTATGAAATGTAGCGTACGTCAAAGAGATAGGGCAGAGGCGGCGGGTTAGGAAATGGAATGTAGAAGCATTAAATGGATTAACAAGGAAAGAATATTGACAGGTAGTAGAGAAAATCATGGACGACGGTAAAGATCTGAGTACTATCGAAGAAAAATGGGAATGTATGAAGAAAGGGATATCGAAAGCTGCAAAAGACACTATAGGAACCGGTAACGGGAAAGTTACAAGGAAACCATGGGTAACGGATGAGATGTTTACAAAAATGTAAGAGAGTAGAAAATGGAAGAATGTTAACCCAGAGTTTGGTAAAAGGAAGGAAATAGAGTTTAATAACTGAATGAATTGAGATGGGCCACAAATAAAGCAAAAGGAGCATGGTGGAAGACGTAAGACGAGAATATGGGAAGTTTACAGAGGAAGGATGAAATTGGTGTGCTCTACAGCAAGCTACTTTCGGGAAGTAAGAATGGAAATGTGCTAACAGTTAAAGATAAGTGGGGTATGATAATATTTGGCCCAGAAAAGATCCAAGAGAAATCGAAGGGATATTCATATAGAAGCACTGAATGGTAATAGAACTTAGGCCAACAAGGTTAGACATAGGTCCAGAAATATCCGACTATGAGATTGAAAGGCATTAAGAGAGATGAAATCGAATAAGATCGTGGGGGTAGACAACATTCCTGCGGAACTACTGAAATGTTTAGGAAAATTTGGGAGTAAGACCCTGCGATATTTGGACTGACTCGTAGTATCTGCGAGGAAGGATTCTGGCCGGGGACTTTGTGAGATCAGTGTCAGTTCATATTCCGAAAAAGATAATGTCTACATTATATGAGGACTAGAGAACAATAAGTTTGTTAGCCCACGCAGATAAAGTTGTTCTTAGGAGCATCAAGTAAAAGATAGAGAGCCGGGCAAATAATTGCTTAGGGAGGGGATGATCAGTTAGGGTTTTGGAATGAGAGAGGCACACGGGATGCTATTGCAGTATTGAAATCACTGTTCTACGAGGCAGATTGAAACCCCTTTTTTCATGTAACGTGAGAAGTGGTGGAAGAGAAAGCCGAATGGTTCTGCTTTGGTCCATAGACGCACACACACATTAGATCAGGACGTCTCAAGCTGCAGTGGTTGGAAGGTCGTGCCGCTTGTCGTTTGCTAATTTAGCGAGTCAAAATGAACATTGCAATTTCTCGCTAAATGTGAAGTTCGTTCAGTGATAGGGTTTTTACTGACATATAAAACGTCAAATCTGCTGACATTCATCATCGGGAAATTTGTGCTCTGTACGGACCAAATGTGACGAGTGACAAGATTTTAGTGGGTCAGTGTTGTCGTTCGTTTGAGTTAAGGGACCATTATCCATGATGATCTCCAAGTAGTGACCACCAGCCTGTGTTGAACAATGAATTACACCTGAAAATTAATGAAAACGTTCGTGAAAAGCTGCGTCTTACAATATGGAAATCTTGAGAAAATTTGGCATAGATTTCTACGACTCAGTTGCATGGAAACAGGACGGAAAATTTAGGCTACTGCATGTTTTGTGCTCGTATCGACGAGGAACTTCAAAGGATGTCGTCATCGATTGGCTGCAATCTAAGGCGGTAGAATTTTATGTTGATGGAAATTTGAAAACTAATTTAGAAATATGACAAATTTTTAATTGTTTGTCGAAAATGTGGAAAAAATAGTAGGAATGTGCAGTTTTCAGGTGTAAATGAAAAGTGTTCTGTATATTATTTCAGTGTATTTTTTATAGCATACTGGAGATTACTTTCTGGATGCCTCTCGTATATGTAATGCTATTACGATTACTTTGAGTCAGCACTGCCAACTTATAGGGGTACATTAACATGAATATATAGTATTCACCTCTTTGTAACTTTCTGTTATTTCATTTGTATTTAATTTATTTGTGCAGAAATTTGAACTGTGCCACATAGAAAACCACCATATGAAAACCACCATTCATCCTATGTTCTGTATTGTCACAAATAATTATAAGCAAACGTCGTATTGAATGTAAACATTTTCCACCTTTCGCATGTTCGACATATTCGCCGCTTGGTCCGTTCGAGTCATGCGGATTCTCTCCAGTAGCTTTGGTTTAATATCCGGACTGGATATGATTGGAGGTCATTTTTACTATACCCAACATACATTTACCACAAACGGACGACGAATCAGAGGGCCCGGGTTCGAATTCCCAGTGCGGCAGACATTTTCTTGAGGTGCTTTGTGGAGGGCACTTTGAGTTAGTGCGAGTTCCGTCGGATGGGGCGTTAAACTGCGGACCCCTTAGCGCCTTACGGTACGGTACGGTAGTGGGCTAATATCGTCCCCGGGTCATCCTTTCCTGTCCCCCCCCAAATTACCTCAGCTCCCCTTAAAACTACTTCTACGGACGACGGTTGGCTGGATTGTCCTCGACTCCCTAGGAACTAGTCCGGAAAGGATGCGAGAGATTTGCGCGCCTCCTGGGAACTGTGGATCACACCACTTGTTTCATGATGTACGAGGATGATTGCGGGCGAGAGGTTTTCTCTCCCTCCAATTTTTCACTCCTCTCTTCTTTTCGTCTGTATTAATCGTGCACCCGTGAAACTCCCGCCTGTTCCCGCTCCAACTGATTTAATTCTTTCTTCCCGGATTGGAGCAGCGGGAGTGTCACTTTCGCCGTGTGAGACTAAAAACATGCTTCGAGGGAGGTGGAGGCGTGATTCTCTTTTACGCGGTCGTTAGCGATGATGGTCAGATGCAGTGTCCGAGATGAGATGCTTCTCTCGTTCAGAAGCGGAAATTAAAGTGCTGGAGTGCCGTTTTCGTGGTCGCGATTCTGCTTCGCTGGGAAGGGGACGATGCGTGCGATATCGATGTCCCGATATGCTCTTTTCCCCTTTTCCTTGCACAATATGTTTTGCGCTTTTTGACAATTAACGATTGTTTTTGTTGGGCTTTCAGGGCCTCTTATTAGATTGGATCAAAACTCGGTAAGCGAAACACATCGCTGAATAAATCGCACGCCGATGATGACATAATTATCCTTGCTACTTATGGATCAATGCTTATTTTAATTTACTACTAATAATTTATTTTATTTCGCGCATACGGAACTGTTGCCATGTTTGGACTGACTTTTTGAGGAAAATAGCCACGCTGTAAGAATTATTTTGGCAAATGGAAATGTAGGATGATGGATTCTACATTTTCGGGTTTCACCGCGTTGTTGTTTAAAGCTGACAACAGTTTCACCTTCGGACCGAAGGACAAAATCCCGAAAGACTATACGAAGGACGGGGAAGAGAAGGAGATTGAGTGCATGAGACAAAATGAGGAGCATCTTCCTCTCACGGTCACCATGGAATCCCCTCTCCTGGCCCACTATAAATAGCACCTCCTGATTTGATTTCCTTTTGATCCATTTCACCTTCTCCACCCTTCTCCACACTCACATTTAAAAAAAACCTCCAATCTACATCCATCCTCCTGCTTCAATGACCACGATTCCGCGCCGCACATAACTACGTTCCATATAAAAGTTTTGGCGAGTACTTCCTTAACATCCTTGATCAACATCCCCGTCATAAACTCCCTCCTCCTTTTTAAAACCTCTTCGTCTGGTGCAATTCTTCTCCTGACGTCCCTTATACTTTGACCATTTTGATCTAAAAATAATCCAAGATACGTAAACTGTTCTACCTGCTCTAGCCTTTTCCCTCCTTTTTTAATGTGAAGCTTAGGCTTTTTTTCTGGAAAATCGCATAGCCTTTGTTTAATTCATATTGATTCTCATTCCGTATCTATCGCACGGAATTTCCAATTTACTCAGAAATGATTTCAATGATTCCCACTGACAAACTAGAGTTTGAACTGATTTTACGAATTCCCCTCCGGCTTTCATTCCTACCTCCAGTCCTATCCATGCCTCTTTAATCATTTCCTCGACACATACGTTGAACAGCACCGGTGACAATGGGCAACCCTGCCTTACACCTCTTCCTAACACTGCGCATCCGGACTCTCCGTTCCCCACTCGCACCTGAGCAGTCTGAGACATGTACAGGTTGCGGATCAGTCTCCTATTCCTCCAATCCATTCCTATTTTCTGCAATACACGCATTAATTTTTCCCAATTCACTCTATCAAACGCTTTTTCGAAATCTACAAAACAGGCAAAAACGTCCTGATTGTATTCTATATTCCTCTCGATTAGTGATCTCATTACTGCAATGGCATCACGCGTACCTCTTCCCTTCCTAAACCCAAACTGATCATCCCCTAAGTAATAATTTGCCTTACTCTCTATCCTTTTGTTGATGATCCTGAGAATAACTTTAGCTGCGTGGGATATCAAACTTATTGTTCTGTAATCATTACATGATGTAACCTTTGCCTTTTTTGGAATAGGAACTAACACTGATCTCACAAAATCTTCCGGCCAGATTCCTTTCTTACAGATACTACGAATCAGTCCAGATAGATTCTTCCTCCCACATTTTCCTTAAACCTTTAAGCAGTTCCACAGGAATATTGTTCACCCCAAGGCCTTATGTGATTTTATCTTCCCTAATGGCCTTTCTATCTCATCATCGAATATGCCTAGACCTAAGATGTCTTTA
Source organism: Hetaerina titia (assembly GCA_037158775.1). Taxonomy (NCBI): domain Eukaryota; kingdom Metazoa; phylum Arthropoda; class Insecta; order Odonata; family Calopterygidae; genus Hetaerina; species Hetaerina titia. The sequence goes on from CM073769.1 coordinate 130,385,498, forward strand.
TCTTATGCTTCTCAAAATTCTTTTCACTGGACTTCAGGAAAAATCTGAAAGTTACCAACATAAATTTTCGTGATTTTCCGTTGATTAATTGTCGCTCCTGAAAATTACGGCAAATGTGTTTTCAAAATATTTTCTGTAATGTGTTATTGTTTCACCTGGTTCTTCGGATTTTACTTCATTTACCCAATTGGTTTGAAGAAATTACAAACGATGAATTAAAATGTGTACCGGTGAAAAATCTAGAATCATCAAAATTACTTCGAAAGCGCATCACGTCTTTAATGTTAATTCAAATAATATTGTCTTTAAATTTACACCGTTTCTCTTATCAAATGGGGGACTGGGAAAATTTGAGATTTTTAAAGTATTTGTGCAAATTATGCAAGCCTCAAAAATATGTGATGCCTCTATATTAATGCTAAAATAAATTCATGACTAATTTACTTCATCTATTTTACTTACCACTATAATTTCTTCTTCGTTTTAATGGCAAGTTTAGCGATTTTTTCACAAATACTCTTTTTCTTGAACTGTCATCTTTTAAAATTTGCCTTGATCTATTTGTGATATTTAAGAGAAATTTTCTCTCCTTTCAAACCCGCCGGATTTCGAAAAAAGGTTACCTAATAAAAATGACCTCGTTTGACGTCACTATACTTACTGTATATCATCTATCGGAGGTGCAGTGAAGTATGGTATTTCATCAGTTCACCAAAAACGACCAAGAAAGGCCATAATATACGAGGGTCATCCGGAAAGTAGTACCCGTTCGTGAAATAAAGACACAAAAGTAAATATTAACAAACATAAAAAATTTTATTTGAAAGAGGATACTTTAAACTACTTCTCAACATAATCTCCAAGCAAATTAAGGCATTTGTCATAACGTGTGACAAGTTTCTGTATTCCTGCTGCATAGTCCTTCGCCGCCAGCTCATTGAGATACAGGGTCACTCCTTCTTTAAGTTCTTCATCGCTGTCAAATCTTTTTCCTGCCAAAAAGTCTTTAAGCTTTGTAAAGAGATGAAAATCTGAAGGGGCCAAGTCCGGGCTATACGGTGGATGGTCGAAAGTTTCCCATTTGAATTGCTGCAAAAGTTTTTGTGTTATCCCAGCTGCATGAGGCCTGGCATTGTCATGAACGAGAATGACACCAGTAGACAATAGACCTCGCCGCCGATTTTGTATTGCCCGCCGTAATTTCTTTAATGTTTCACAATACGCATTGGCATTAATAGTGTCTCCACGGGCCATAAAATCAATAAGCAATACACCTCGTCGATCCCAGAAAATAGTTGCCATGAGTTTCCTGGTGGACAGAACTGTCTTGAATTTTTTTGGTTTGTTTGGTGAATGAGCATGATGCCACTCCATTGACTGTCGTTTACTCTCAGGTGATGCATAACAAACCCATGTTTCGTCACCAGTAATTATGCGAGTCAAGAAAGAGTCTCCTTCATCAGAATAACGTCCCAAAAACGTCAGTGCTGCAGCCATACGCTTGGTTTTGTGCTCATCTGTAAGCATGCGAGGGACCCATCTTGCACAAATTTTTGCATAATGCAGATGGTGTTTAACAATTTCATGAACAATTGTTCGAGAAACATTGGGAAAATGCTCACAGATGTCATCAATTGTGACGCGCCGATCGTTCCTCACGAATTCGTCAACTGAGCTCACCAGTTGGTCTGTAATGACAGACGGTCTCCCCGAACGCTCATCGTCGTGTGTGTTCCCCCTCCCCATGTTGAAGTTGCGACACCACCGCCGAACAGACGACTCGTCCATTACATTGTCTCCATACACCTCCTTTAATTGGCGATGAATATCACATGGGCGAACGTTTCTTGCATTGAGGAATTTAATCACTGCCCTCACTTCACAACTGGCGGCGTTCTCAATTTTTTTAAACATTGTAAACAATCACAGAAACAACACAGGCAATGCTAGCGTCACGCAACTTGGCTCAGAGAAGGCAGACAAGCCACTGAAGCTATCTGACCTCGTCCAGCGGCTACTCGCGTCGTCAGCACTTCATGCGGCACGAACGGGTACTACTTTCCGGATGACCCTCGTAGTATGATCAGCATTTTGCCGTTCATCGAAGTTCTTCAACTAATTCCCATTAGCGATTCAAAATTACCGTGTTATCTCAATTTATATTTTACAATCCATCCATCTCAGGGTGTACTCGTTAATTGCACCTAAGCAATAGAAGACGCGTTTATTCCTTGTTTCCTATGGTCACACGCTCTTTCGGAAGAGGTACGCTGTCATTCGGAGCTCACTTGGCAAGTTATCTCTCATCAATAATGGAGCTGTAAAATATCGACCCCAGAAAATCGATGCCTCCGAGAAATTTGTCTCCGGATGAACCATTTCTTGAACGGCTGTTCTTCTGAGAAGGGAAGGTTTTTGATCTTAACTAATGCTGATAACGATCGATAGCCGTGCACGATAGAGATTGTGCAGCTGTCGCCCGATTCACAGACCCACAACAAAACATGGAATTAAAGTTAAGCCATTACTATAGTAGTCCGCATGACGCACAGATAAGAATCTTGAATTTCTTTTGATTTCTGGCTCTCCACGAATGGCAGACTTCAATTGCCGTTGTTAAAAAGATAGGATAACGCAAACCTAAAGATGTGTTACTGCGTAAAAATTTTAGAAACTTTTGTTTTTAATTATTCGGAACCATACTTGTCTTGACATTCCACTCGTGTTTTCAGCAAAGCGATAATGGAAAAAGACGCGAAAAGTTTTTCGGGAAGATTATTCCATGCAAACATCTCTTGTATCTCTCGAATCATATGGGAACCGCAATTTCTTTTTTAGACAGATATGTTTCTTTTTAAGGGCGAGCTGTGGGGTTATGTCCTTTTAAAACTCCGCTGAACTTCATTCGCGGGGGAGTCATATTATTTCCGAGTCGTTAATGACGCCCTTCTTACGCATAGCTTCCCATCGGTTTCGTGTTACTCCGATGTCCTCTCGTTGGCACCCGGGGAAGATGCTTCCTCGGTTATGGCGACGCTGACGTCTGATTCAATTTGCACCACCGCCGGCGGGGGCTCTCGCCAAAGGAGAATTCTTGCCCTCCTTATCTGCCCTCGAGTTTCATTTTCCGAGACAGAGTGGAGATGCTATTCTTTTGTCCCCCCTTCCCTGTCCCTTAGACAAACCCCAGAGCAATAATTTGAAAATTAAATTTTTCCCTTGCTCGCAAAATCATTGGTGGTGCATTTGTTCTTATAATTAAAAAAAATAACTATGTTCTCAAGATCAGAAGGGAACATTCGGTTAGTCGTCATGAGCCTCCTTCTAAAAAAATGTGTAAAATCGAAATTTTATTTTAAAATTCCAACTCGATTGATGAATGACGTGATGTGAATGAATTACTTCATGTAAATTTGCGTAAAAATTGTTGCTATCGTTTCAAATTGTCGATGTTAATTAGATCCGCGGATTTCGCACCCTTAATTTTTGAAGATTTCCGAATAAAGTCGGTCGAGAAAAACGCTTTTGAAGTAGCGTTCCTTCTGGAAATCTTCATTAAATTACTTTAAAATCGTGCCTCAATGAAGTTGACTTAGTTACGCGCCATTAGCGCGTGCCATCACTTAGAACATAATGACCGATTCTTTGGCATTAATTCTGACTTGTCATTTCAACTTGGATGAATAGATGAATTCTATTGAATAATCAATCATCTAACTTATTAAAACTTTTGATATACACTCTTTGGAGTCATTGACACTATGGTGAGTTGCATATGAGCAGGAGACGAATGTTTTCGCTAACGTTTTGACAGCTACTCTAATTCTTCTTTTCTCCGTTTTCAGGTAAGCGGACTGATTGGTCGACACATTTTATGCATATGGCGAGGCATGCTGCAAACATTGCCATCGCTCGCACTACAGGCAAAGCTGGTGTATCTCCGAGGTAAGAAAAGCGATTTTCGAGTTCACTCACTGCCGGATAATATTTACATCTTGTTTCGTTTCACATAATTGTGAGAACATAGCGTCGGATTTATTAATAAACGCATGCGTCTTCATTAATGCTTCGATGAAAGTGATATCGTACAGGTGCGTTCCAAAAGTAATGCTTTTATTTTTTAAATAATAATTGAACAGATTTGTACAAACACTTAAACTTCTTCAAAGTACTGTTCTTGGGCCTCTACACATTTTTTCCAGCGACTCTGGAATGGTCGGTATGCGCCCTGGAAGGCGTCTGCGGGGACATCTCGCAAGGTCTTCGTCTAGGCTGATTGGATCTATTCTATGGACGAAAAACGGGTTCCTTTCAGGGCTGTCTCCATCCGAGGGAACAAAAAACAGTCTGCTGGAGCGAAGTCAGGACTATAGGTGGGGTGGGGCAGCGTTAGAATCTGGTGTTTGGCCAGGAACTCGCGGACTCGTAGCGCCTTGAGGCAAGGCCAGTTTTCATAATGGAGGTGCCAGGTAGCGGAGATGTCTTTTCTCGTCCTGATGACGAGTCGGAGTTCGGGGTCTTTCCAGCACATCCACGTAGTAGGCAACGTTAACTGTGGGCTCTTGAAGAACAAACTCCTTATGGACCACTCCCTTACGTTCGAAAAAGACAATAAGCATTGTTTTCACTTGTGATTTGCTCATTCTTGCCTTTTTGGGCTTGGGGGACTGATCGGTGTGCCACTCAGAGCTTTGGCGTTTTTTTTATGGGGCGCATTCAAAAACCCATGCTTCATCACCGGTGATAACGTTGTCCACATAATCAGGTTCATTTTCAATACTTTGCAAAAATGAACTTGAAATTTCCTATCGGTTGGTCTTTCGTAACATGGTCGGCGCGCAGATGTTTACAGTAACTGACGTCATGTCGCTTCGACAGCATGGAGAGCACTGAGTTTATTTTCGCGGCAAAGCTTAGCGTCCCCTTCACCTACTCCAACTAGATCAATCTCACTCCAACCAATAGGATCGGTGCGGGTTATGTAATTGCATTACTTTTGGGATTTACCCTGTATGAGTAATTGGTGCGTTAGTTCCAAGGTAGGGTGCGCCTTCGCCATCGTTATAAGCAAAATATCATGTAAAATCAACTAAATCAGATTGGCGAACGTGGTGAATATACAGCGGTGTATGGAAGTGGGGCTCCACCGAAGTAGTGCTGTCTAAATAAATGAAAATAGGCATTGTCCGAATCTCAAGAGTAGTGTTGGGAGAAATTGAATTTTCTGCAATTCGTAACTCATTTGCGGTTACGTGTATCTCGAGTATTGAATACAAATTTCAATTAATTCTCATTTTACACCTGCTGCCATAAATTGCTTTCGTACCGAAGACGACGATACTTGAGGCCGTAGTGCTTCCACAAAGGCTTCGTGTATTTTCGCAAACTATCTACCTATTTTCTTCACTTTGGGGAGAATGAAATCCGTCAATCGGTCGTCGGTATGGATAGAATCTATCTCACTCTGAGAAATGGCGTGTAAGAGAAGTAGAAAACAGAATTTGTTTTCAAATTTAGAACTATCATCGAGTAAATCATAACGAACGGAAAGAGCAGAGAGTTTTTAATGAAATAAAATGAAAGGCAACGTATTCATAAAAATGCATCGTATACAGAACTTCCAGGAGCTTCCAAGTTTTCTTTTGCACAAAGTGAATCACATCAAAATCTACCGCACCATATATGTCTTTTCTTGTCTACTTTTCTGGGCATTATTTCTTATTTTGATAGTTTTTCTATCCTTTAAAATAAAACAAATATGGAAACAGCGTGGCAATGCAATCATTTACTTCCAGGCTGATGACCAAAATCTTCCTATACAATATAACCACGCAAGTACAGATTGCGAACCCTGTTCAAATGTTATCCTCATCATATTCACACTTGCAAAACAACTTTGGATTGGCTTAAAAGCCCCACTTAACCTGTTACTTGGACGGTGCTGAATCTCAAGAAACTCATTGCCTGAGGACACAGTAGCTTTATCAGATGACCTTAACGTTATACAACGCTGGCACGACACCTGGAAATTAGAATTAAACTTAAAAAAGTGCGTGGAGATAAATTGTTTGAATGAGATCAATTCCCTCCCCAACGCCCAGTGCATCGGGAACACCAAAATGGAATGATTAGAGGCTCGATTAAATATCCAGACGTTACCCTCACCCACGATCTCTCCTAGGTGAAACATACATGGTGAATATGTGGACAAGCTAACAAAAAATTAGGATTTATTAGAAGAGTGCTTGATAAATGTGATGAAATGGTCAAAGAGAAATGTTATCTTTCGCTCCCTAGCCCTCATTTAGAATATGCTTCTAGTATATGGGATCCTCACGAAGTTGGATTAATTGCCGAATTGGATTGCGTGCAGCGTAGAGGAGCTAATATTGTTAAACGTTGTTATGATAAACTTAGTAGCTCATCCAAAACTTTAGAGCTGGTTGGCAGGGAATCACTCTCCGAGCAAAGGTTAAATTACAGATTAAATCTCTTGCATAAATTGGAAAGGTGTCTCTTTAGCAGTGATGTTGGTAATGAGTTTTACCCACCGTACTACGGTAGGAGGGATCATGTCAATAAAATTACGGAGATTAAGTGTAGAACAGAAAGATATGTCCTCTTTGTCCACGAACGATAAGGGATCAGAATAAAATATCCGACCGCGATTGGGTTCATATATTCGGGTCAAAGTTGTCTGGTGTGTATTCACCCCCTGCCACACACCCTAGCGGTGGCTTGCAGGGTATTAAAATAAATAAATTGCTTGACAAGAATCATAGAAGCTCTGTGGTTTACGGTGACACAAGTAATGTGATATTAGTCTATGAGGAACCATCTCTCTCTTCTGCGGAGCATAGATTTCCTTGTAGTTTTTAGTCTCGAACTCTAGTGATGATATGTAAAATATCCGAGAATCACACGCACAACAAGAAACAATCGTCCAGTTTGGTTTCCTGCTATTGTACCGATTCTTGATTCATATCTAGGAAAGAATCGCCACTAAAAGTATCGTTCCACAGAGCACTACCCTTGCTTTTTATCCGCCTCCTAATGTCTAATTCAACACTTCCCACTCCAAAGAACTTGTGAATAAAAATGTATCGACTGCGAATGATAAAAAAAATCACAAACGGTTCATTTTTCTGCCGAGTGCTATCTCTCCCCCTCTCTCTGCAGAAAGCTGCTGCGGTCATCATCTCCCCGAGCAGTTGGAATCAAAAAAAAAGAGGGAAAGAAATACGTCCGTATTGCACGTGTGCATACGCAGGGGAAGAGTACCGAACGCGGGTTTGAGCACTTGAGCAATAATGAGTGACGCGCTCGCGAGGACGAATGGGAGCGAGTGCTACGTCGACGCAACAATGGCCGGGACTCCGACGCGGCGATGGGAACTCTGTAATCGCCATGTTCTTCCGCATGCTGTAGCCACAATTACTTTTCCCATTCGAGGAAAGCAATTGTGTTCTTGGGGAAAATGGAAGCCGTGGTTTCAGCGGAAGTAAATGCTTTGAAGTCCCAAGAACGCGTTGTCGCCATTTTCCGGATGAAATCCCTGCACATGAGTGTTGGTTATGCGTGCATGAATGGGATATTTTAAAAAAGATAGGTTTAAAACTATGAATTTGAATTGAAAGAAATTGCATGCCAAATGTTTTTATTAAACATCAATGGTTTGATTCTGAGAGAAATAAGCCCAAGGGAATTGATCTCAACTGTCAAGAAACTTATAAATTTATTCTTTTTTTCCATTAAAATTCAACATTTTTCATTCTTTTAAATGCGAAAGATTTTTCTCGAATTTTAAGCGGTTTTTTCTCTGTACATTTTTATTTTCAAAATAATCGCTATGGAAATATTCCGTTTTATTATTACTTTTTATGAAATACGTACCTCCTTCAAGCTCGTTTAAGAGTTTTTTTTTAGGATAAAGGTTAAACGTTCGCAGAAATCTGGATTCTTTGCTACATTTATTTCTAGCATAGGTTTTGTGTGAACCTATTTGTAATGGTATTGCAATTCATTGTGGTTCATGTTTAAAAAAATAGAGCATTGCATAAAATTCACGAAGCTTTTATAAGATGAAAACCAATCGTATTTGGAATAGAGCTGAACTTGTAAGGAAAGTAACCTGATTTGAATATACTTTTATTTCAGATAAATCTTTATTTAAGACTATATTAAAACCGACTTTTAACAATAATTTTGAATCTCTCAATTTTTTAAACTATTTATTTTACATATCTGCGTAGAAATGCCGACTCTGCTCGTCGAATCTTATTTTAATTTCACAAGAGTGTTTGAAAGGTGCATCGAAGTATTCCATACTATAAACTTTGCAATTAGAAAGTGGGGTCATATCATCGAGGAAAAGTCGACGTGAAAAACTCGTATAGTCCATGCTCATCAATAAAATAACCAGGGCTTAAATTCCTGGACCTAATTTTAATATGTAAACATGTTAATAGGAAGGAATTTTTTAACATTGCCATTTACGATACATTATTTCTAAAATTATGTATCTCAAATGTATGTACATGTATATATATTTATGGACACACATACATGGTTTGTATAAAAATATCGGGAAAGGTTTCTGAAAAAATATTTATTTCAGATATTGCTACATTGCTTCAAAGGTCTTCAAAGTACATCCCTTCATGCATCCCTTCAGCATGGACACACTTTTGCCAGCGGCTTTTCCCCGACTCGAAAGCTCCCTGGTAGGCGGAAGGTCCTTAAGGGTACGCGTACAAGCTTCTTTCAAGGCAGTTAGGGTTCCGTGGTGGTGTCCTTTGAGGGAGGATTTCGCTTTCATAGGGAATAAGAATAATAGCCTGCTGCTGCCAAGTAGGGACTGTTAGAGGGTTGGGGAATCGTCGCGATGCTGTTTCGATGACGTTTCAGAAGGTCTTCGGAAGCTGACACACTCGACCCAGCTTGGTCGCCCGTGAAGACCTTCTGGAGGACGAATTAAGCGCAGATCTTTCCCATGGCCAAATTTTCAATGATAATGCTGTGTACACTGTCACTGTCTCCGTAATGCCAATATACGATCTTCGATTGTACGAACACTTAACCGACGGTCTGAATTCTCGCACAAGTCAGGAAAAAAATGTTACTGATACTTTTTATGCAAACTTTGTACCTATATTTGCCTTTAGTACGCCTCATCTTTCGAGTTACTATCAGTGGATAGCTGATATGAAAGAGTTTCTCACTGTACGTACTAATATCTCTTAATATAAAAGTCATGAAACATGTTTTGTGTAAATTATTCGAAAACATGAAAACACTTTCGTGTCATCAAATTGTTAGATTTTCTTTTTTGCGCAGTCTTCATCTTCTAACTTTAAATATTTGGAGGAATGGCTTCACGAGAAACCCCCGGAGTCAAACGTGGGCAAAAAGAAGGGATTCATTGAGAGTTATACGCGTAGCCATGGAAGGGCATCAATGGAACTTGGCATCTTAGAGAGGGGGAGAACCACCCATAATTAAGAAAAAAACGCATGCAAAAGTCACAAATTTATGCAGTCAATTCCACATTACAAGGTCACACCCTCAATATTCGCGGAGTGCTTTGTCTATTGCTGGAAAGATTTGGTGATCTATTTAAAGAATGCCTGTTGCGACGAAATGACAACGGAATTTCGGAGGGATTACCAACAGTCCCTCCCACCTCATCTGTCTTGGAAATTAATCTTTGAGAAACAATACTTTGAATTGGTCCATCAAAAATTTACATGTAATTTTAAATGCAGGAAGCGGGAGAATGTTTTATCCATGAAAAATATACGGCTACTAGTATTTCCGTTAAAGAACCATGAACACATTAATCAACCCCCGATGGTCTGTTTGGCAGGCAATGTTAGAGTTCACCCAGTACTAAGCCCAAAGCGGTATGTGAAATTCACGAATAAGCAGGGCAATAAGTGGGGCCAGTTCCTTTCCATGTGCCGGTTATGGTAATCCAGGAAGATAGTCATAAAAATCACACAGCTTGGGTGGAGCTGAGGGTGTCCAGATAGGCTTGTACGGGAATCGAACCCGTGCCCTCCTGTCAGTAGTCCCACACCCTACCCCTGGACTACCACGCCTGCCGTTAAAGAACATTTTTTTCATCATCTCCTAGACATATTTCAGCCATTACTCCCACATATCTATCAGGAATATGTGAATAACGCTAAAATTTAATGTACCAGATGGATTGTGTACACTCTGCTTCAAAATAGATTTGTAAGATGGCTAGGTATTAAAAAGGAGACTGAAGGTGCCTAGTTGAACAGAGAGGAATAAATGTGCTGAAGCAATTGAAATAAAATGCTGGGTGGAAGGGGTACGTGCATAAGGGAACGAAGGGGAATGAACATTAGATATGGATGAGAGGAGAGCCGCACGCAGTTAACAGCAATCTTCGCCTCGAAATACTCGGGTAGAAAAATTGGGTCTTCGGAGTATGTTTCTTCACTCATCCACTTCAGTTTTCGGGCTCCTTTCTTCCGGCCCACTCCTTCCCTTTCGTTCGATAAAGTCGTCGTCTTTGCTGTCTCAAACACGGGCGAGCGCCTTAACGCCCTCGATGTCGTAAATTATCCCTTCCGCCTCAACAACCCCCGTCTTGTCTCCTCCCCAAAGGAGACTGAAGGTGCCTAGTTGAACAGAGAGGAATAAATGTGCTGAAGCAATTGAAATAAAATGCTGGGTGGAAGGGGTACGTGCATAAGGGAACGAAGGGGAATGAACATTAGATATGGATGAGAGGAGAGCCGCACGCAGTTAACAGCAATCTTCGCCTCGAAATACTCGGGTAGAAAAATTGGGTCTTCGGAGTATGTTTCTTCACTCATCCACTTCAGTTTTCGGGCTCCTTTCTTCCGGCCCACTCCTTCCCTTTCGTTCGATAAAGTCGTCGTCTTTGCTGTCTCAAACACGGGCGAGCGCCTTAACGCCCTCGATGTCGTAAATTATCCCTTCCGCCTCAACAACCCCCGTCTTGTCTCCTCCCCTCACCGCCTTATCTCTCGACACGTGCCTTCAGCCACTACGATGCATAAAGGCCTCCCTCCTCTCTTCACTCTTTCCTTGGGGATGCCAGTCGAGGAAGACTCCGACACTTCAAATGTTTTCATGTGTTCTGGGGCCCTCTCCTCCACGCCGCGAGTCCATTTATGCGCAAGGCCTCTCTCTCTTCTCTCATTGATACATACAGATAAATATGATGCGTACGTTCTTCACGAATTAACAATTACGTGTCCCAGCCCTAAGTCGCCCTTTATCTTCGCTGTGGACGAGATCTGTCCAATAACTGAGGCCATAAACCCTTTATTTTGCAAAATTTAGTCTCCTCAAAAGTACTCTCCACTCGTTGCTATGCACTTACGAGTATGCACTCGTGCATACGTATATGTATTATGTGATACTTAATACAGTTATCAACCCGAAGGTTGGTTTGACAGATGATGTTAGAGTGCGCCCAATACTTACCCCATCGGTGTGTGAAATTCACTCATAATTTGCATCATGCTCACTTACCAACACGTCTATAAAAATCTAACAGTTAAACATTTCACAATATCATGATGCTGTTTCGGCGATTATAAATGCTATATAGTAGGTGTTTGCTTGTCGTTATCACAAAGCAAATATATCTTTTGAAATCCATGCAAAATTGCGTGTGAAGTCCTAAAAGTTCTCACGTCGAGCAGGAGGATGAAAATATTTGCATTACTTGTATGACATTAAAAAGCGCCTATTTTGTTATTTTATTCTGTCCTCAGACCCTCTGCCTTCTTGGTAACCTTTGAACCCCCTCACCATTTTCCAATATAGCGACACGGGACTCAATTGAAGATTTGAAGAGAACTTACCGAAGAATGAGCACCACCAGCCTGCACGAATTGTGGTCGAATCCCTCCAGAAAAACTGGAATTTGATATGGAATGGATAGATACCATATCAGAATGCAGAAAGGGAATCGCCATTTTCCTTCTCATTCGCCAAAGTTCCCGCGGAAGAATTGGGGAAGAAGGTGCTTCTAACATGCTGGTATTACTTCCAAATGCCCCAAGTGGATGAAACTTCCTCTTCCGGCCGCGTGAAAAAAGAGAGAACTTGAATAGATTCACTGGTAGTTGAAAAGAGCGCCAGAGAGGGACTGGAACACCAAGAGGAAGTGGTCGGGAAGGGCGGGCACGTTTTCTCTCTCTGTGTTCGACGACGGAGGCAAGTCTCAAGACTCATGAGTAGCGGAAGCAGACTGGGAGTAAGAGCCATATGCGTGGTAGGACGTCTGGCGGTGCATCTGGTATTAGGGAAAAAGATTCAAATGAAAAAACGACGTCTCTTATGTTGGAGCCATGGATTAAGAAACGAAACGATGGAACTTGACGACAAGAAAAACAAGCATCATCCTCGCCTAGCATCTGATGTAAAAGTTTTAACGGATGGTATACTAGAAGGTTTGTCCAATAAATACGTGAACTTAGGCCAAAAAAACTTTATTTTGTAAACTTTAGCCTACGTCGATTTTGTCCACTTCAAAGTACTCTCTATTCGTTGCTATGCACTCATTCCATCTTCTTTTTCACTGTTTAAAGCACCCTTGGATGTTGATTCGTTGCTCCGTGATTTCGTCAATTTCCATTTTTGACAAACAGTAAAATCAAGGACAACAGAAACTAACACAACTGGCACCAAACGAACAGTTTTACGATTCGGGAAGCACAGGCGGCTCAATGGGTCTCAGGCAACTAGCGCTGCTGATGGGCGGCGCTATAGTCCGCGTCATGGCCGCCAGATTGCACCAGTTCGCGCATTTATCGTACGTACTGCGTATCCTGTGGAAGGAACACGTCTTCAGTTGCGTTGCCACCTTGAGAAAACCACAAGAAATATTTGTCCCTGGCCAAAACCAACCTTACTTACGATCTTTCTTGAAGGTTGGTTGAATTCATTTGAAGCGGGGTCGAACTCCGGCCGGAGGAACCGCTGAAAGAGTGACGGGAATGTTGGAATATGATACCACAATTATTATTTGCGGCATTCTACCGATTAAGTTAGCTTTTCTAATGAAAACAGAGATCGGCACAATGGTACTCTTCCATTTCACTCCCAATATTACGTATTAAATCGCCAAGTTCCATAGTTTCAATTAGATGTTTTTAAAACTCTGTCGTTCGCTATCACTACCTTCACTTCATAAAAAGTGCCTATTATTTTCCTCCGTGTACAGCGCACGTACCAAACATTCTCCCATTTATCTTTTATTCACATTTCAATCAAATCAATCAAAATAGAAATATCCAGAATCCACTGTTTCTCACTCTTTGTATTTGTCCCGACAACCTTCTACTTTTATTTACCATTTCTTTGGTTTTTCCTATCTCTCTATTTTATTATCTTATTCGTTCTCTACCCACTCAAATTTCAAAAGTTTTAAAAATATTCTGGTAATCATACAAAGTTTCCAGGTCGTACAATGCTACGCTTCATATCAGCATTTTCACTTCTTAATTCATCGTATACATGGTCCACTATGAAAGTGATGCGCGTGATTTTATTGTGACGCGACTCTCCATGACAGCGCGGGAAAATTGATCGGGACATGTGGTGGTGGGTCTGCCCTTTCAAAGCAGCTGATTGCTAGTGTACTCCGAGCAGTCTGAGCGGAAAAACGTGCCTCCGCGTGAAGTGTGTTTTTCGATTTGGTAATATTGACTTTGACGATGATTGTGCCGAAAGTGTTGACGGAAGACCAGAAACAACTTCGAGTTTCGCGCTGTCAAGAACTGATTTGAAGAAGGTTTGATTCAAAATGAGCCGGACTTTCTTAACTCTGTCGTAACCGGAGATGTATCCAGGATGTTCGAGGATGACCCAGAATCGAAAAGGTAGAGTAGCGAATGGCACACAAAATCAAATCCCCCGTCCCAAGAAAGCGCGAATGAGCAAGTCTCGAATCAAAACGATGCTCATTGTCTTTTTTGACGCCCGAAAAATCGTGCATTTTGAGTTTGTACCACAAGGAGTAACTGTCAACTCAGCACTTATTCGGAGGTTCTCAAGGGATCGAAACGCTGGGTCGAGCGCATGAGGGCTAACATAAAAGATACGGTCAAGCTCCACCATGATAATACCCACAGCCACACGTCCTTCATCGTTACCAACTTCCTGGCCTGGAGTACCACCCCGGTGTTCCCCCAACCCCCTTAAAGTCCCAACTTGGCTCCGTGCGACTATTTTCTGTTTCCCTGACTGATGACAGATTTGAAAGGAAAGCATTGGGAACCACGGAAAACATCCAAAAGCATGTTACAACCCTCCTGAGACACATTCTCATCGAGAGGAGTTTCAGGGTGCCTTCCAGAAGTGACAAACACGTCTCTGTAAGTGTATTGATTCAAGGGGGGAGTATTTGGAAAAAATGTAAGCATTTGTACAAGTAGGTAAATCAATAAATCTATTTTTTCCCTGAGAATGCGCATTACATTTCTAGTGGACCCTGGATTTAGTTATGGCCCCTATTCTCAACACCTTTCTCCCTGATAATGGTTTTTACATAGCGCATACATACAATTTTGGTTCTACTACTTTGCCCATTTTCATCTAAAACAACTTCTAAATACGCGATGTGTCCCACAGGGTGTAGTTTATGTCCTACCAATTCAATCTTAACCTTTGCCTTATTCTTTATTGAGAGTTTCATCACCTCCATCTCCTTATACTTGTCTCTTCCGAAATTACAGCCGCGAACGCATGAAGGCTGTATATTAAACCACCAGTGGTGAGCATAAGCTTTACGTACTTGTAGTGCAAGGTGGTACTGGAAAATTACAATGGCGTCGGCGAATACGTGCATTCTTCCATCCTCCACATATTATCTGTGAGTCGTTGGCGATCGCGATGCGGCCAGCCAACCGAAATGGCCTCTTCCGTCTTTCAACGGTGAAGAGTGTACGCATACCACGTTCCAACGATCAAGAAAAGTTGTGACGAAGCGAGCGGCAAGAATTACTGTGCACTTGAAGAATCTCGTTCTGACATGAGAGAAACGTTTATTAACCTGATGATCAAACAATCGATGAGCAGCCCAACATCGATATATCACCATGCAAGTCTATGATCAATTAGTCGTTAAATCCCATTCGCCATTTTAAGTTGTGCACGAACACTGCGTGGTTCACTTCGGTGCGGGATAGGTTGCACCAGGGCACTCTCGTTCAACATGGCGGTGACTCCACCTACTCGTCTGATGACGTTCAGTCTGGTTTGCGACTTGTGAAGGACTATTAAAAAGCATAATCACATTTTGACGACTCTATTGTGTGAGGAACTTATGGTGTGTCCGTATCTAAAAATCTCACATATTTTAGTCAAGTCATGACCTTTGACACAAGGATTAGATCACTGCATATGCGAATTCGTCAAAATTGTCCGATTTTCCATCAGTAACTATTGAATGAAAAATTCCTTATTTTATACCAAAAATGTATCCTCTTGCTTGGATCATCGTCTTGATTTTTAAGTTCCATTTTAGTCATCAGGGTTAATTTCTTAATGAAAATAGTGGATTGTGAGGTCTAAAATATCGAGATGTGTAGACTTGCATGTAATCCAGATTTTGCGAATTTAAAACCCAGTTAATTTTAGTCTCCGTAAGTTCGGCTTATGGATACTCAGTTTCTTGAAAATCGGTCGGTATACTTTCAACATTTTTTTCGGAACAATTTTTGCTTCCAACACCAAGCGAGCATCAATTTCCCAGAAATT
Source organism: Hetaerina titia (assembly GCA_037158775.1). Taxonomy (NCBI): domain Eukaryota; kingdom Metazoa; phylum Arthropoda; class Insecta; order Odonata; family Calopterygidae; genus Hetaerina; species Hetaerina titia. The sequence goes on from CM073769.1 coordinate 130,401,269, forward strand.
TTAATGGCGTCGCCGCTTATATCGTAAGATAAGCGTAATGCGGCGGATTGGGAATCCCACTCCGAACGGCACTCTGGACGAGAGAGAGGTTTTTTTTTCGATGGGAGCGTAATGATTTCCGATATGCATTCCATAAGGATATATTTGCATCTCGAGTGCTATCATTATACCTGGAAAATACGTAGACTGTGTGTGTGTGTGCGAGAAAGAGAGAGAGGGACGGAGAATAAGGAAAAAACTAAAACCTCTTTCTTTTTTTGCAATACCTTTTGTCTTCCGCCATCCGAAATATAAAATGATTTTAAGTGAACGAATATTAAAATCCGGAATTTCAGCCAGGATTTTTTATCCTGAATATTCAATGTCTTCTCTCTCTATGTTTTTGGGGTTTCGTGGGTTTATTTCACTCCCTTTCTTATTTCCTCAGAAATTCTAAAAAGTTTCATTAGCAATTGATATTTAGGTCGCGGTTGTTGAGTGAGACAGAATTGTAAGTAGGAGAATGACCTTTCTTTCCCCATTTGCCACTCGCTTATACTCCCTTCGATAGAATTCAAGATGATTCGCGTCTTTGATATGGAAAAATGTGCTGTATGAGAAAAGAATAGTATCTTGGTCTTGGGGAGCCATTGACTCATTATTTCGGTCGAACATTACCCTCATTAAATTTTTGTGGTCACTTCATTGCCCGTAGTCCGTCCAATTGCATTCACCGTCGTCTTCTACTTCATCCATCCTCATCTCACTGTTCGAACATTCCCACACTATCTCTTTGATTCGTAAAATAAAAATGAGATGAGAATCAATGTTCGGGATTGGCGCATTGCATTAACATGACGACATTGAAGGGCTATCCGGCGAATATTCTACTTTCCAATATCTCCTCTTTTTATTTCATCCAACCATGAGAAAACATTCCAACAGACTTTTAATTTGCCCACTCGTACATTTGAGGAATACAGGAAATCATTAGGTCACTTCAGCGATATGTGGTACTTACAGGGTCGCACCCAAAACTGGTAGGTTATTCTGTTTCATTTTAAAAGAACGGAGCGTTAAAAAATTTCCCTAGGTCAATTCCCTCTGCTGTTGGGAAGATTTTAAAATTAGGCCCTGCAAAAGTTGATCAAAGAACAATCTTTTTAACGACGCAATTTGAAATAAAAGCTTATGGAGGTTTTCCATTCCTTAATTTATTTTGTGAAAATAACAAAAAAATTTTTTTTTTTTTTTTTTTAGGTAATCTACCGGTTAAGGTAGGTTTTTGGATGGACCCAACTATCAAATAAACATTTTGTGACTCCCCACCTAGCAAACTAATCTATATCAGGTCCCTCTTCATCTCGGCGTACTTCTTTCCTCCCTTCATCTCGTCTAACATCCCTATCCTGTTCCTACCCTTACCTCGCTTGCCCAACATTCTTCCCTCTATTACCCTCTTCAACATTCCACTACCGCTCAATACGCCCTTCATCCATTTTTCCTGCCTCCATAGGATTTCTCTCAACAAACCCCTCTCCTCCCCCACCATTTCTAGTACTTCCTCATTTGTTTTCCTTTCGGTCCATTTCACCTTTTCCATTCTTCTCCACACCCACATTTCAAAAGCCTCCAATCTACGTCTATCCTCCTGCTTCAGCGACCACGTTTCCGCGCCGTACATAGCTACGCTCCATATCAGAGTTTTTACGAGTCTTGTCTTAACCTCCCTACTCAACGTCCCCGTCATCAACTCCCTCCTCCTTGAGAAAGCCTCCTTGCCTAGCGCAATTCTTCTCCTTACGTCCCTACCACTTTGACCGTGTTGGTCCAAAACACTTCCGAGATATGTAAACTGTTCTACCTGCTCTATTTTTTCCCCGCCTAATATTCGGCGGATTCTCCATCCGCTTTGGTTGTCTTTTGGTTACGGCAGTTATGTATACTTATCTACGTCGTCTACGGGAAGATCACGTGAAAGACATTTCAGTATACATGTAATTCTGATAACGCAACTTCAACGTGAATATTGCCTCTGAATGAACAACAAACTTCGATAGATCGAAAACTTGTGTGCCATTCAAATCGTCGGAATCCGAATACGCCATAATGGCACAGTCACATCTCTCCCGACATCAAGAGAGCACAGGCTTGTCCAATATTATTTCTCAAAAGAGAATTTGGAATAATCCGGACGTTTCGGCCCACTTTCGCTACAGCCATTCACTCCCTTCTCCACATGCCACGAGTGGTATTGCGGTCGATGAGAAAAACCCAAGTCTGGAATCCGGAAAACTCGGGGACACGTGACTTGCAGGATGCATTTACGATTATCGCCTACTCCATCGGGGCAACTCTCGACTTTCGCCTTCGTGTAATTATGCCATATCTCGGAAGTCATCATGCGCCAAGCCTTAAAAGATTTTTTTACCACGCCGTTCATTATTTACTCGTCGGATACCATTGAGTAATATAACATAACACGATACGGTCAAAGTGGTAGGGACGTAAGGAGAAGAATTGCGCTAGGCAAGAGGCTTTCTCAAGGAGGAGGGAGTTGATGACGGGGACATTGAGTAGGGATGCTAAGACAAGACTCGTAAAAACTCTGATGTGGAGCGTAGCTATGTACGGCGCGGAAACGTGGTCACTGAAGCAGGAGGATAAACGTAGATTGGAGGCTTTTGAAATGTGGGTGTGGAGAAGAATGGAGAAGGTGAAATGGACCGAAAGGAAAACAAATGAGGAAGTACTGGAGATGGTGGGTGAGGGGAGGGGTTTGTTGAGAGAAATCCTTTGGAGGCAGGAAATATCGATGAAAGACGTATTGAGCGGTAGTGGAATGTTGAAGAAGGTATTAGAGGGGAGAATGTTGGGCAAGCGAGGAAAGGGCAGGAACAGGATAGGGATGTTGGACGGGATGAAGGGAGGAAAGAATTACACAGAGATGCAGAAGGACCTGATGTACATTAGGTTGCTGGATTGGGTTTTGTTTGGAGTTACAAAATGTTTATTTGATGGTTGTGTCCATCCAAAAACCTACCTTAACCGGTAGATTACCTTATAATAATAAATAACAAAAAATTAATTGTGTCTCTTAAAATTTTGCACTTAAAAAACCGTCCGACGATCACTATTTCCTCTTAACCTGAGGACTTCTCGTCTGGACCGCTTCTAAATTGAGCTGGAAAGATTTTCTCGAAACCGCGCTCGTTAAGTAACTGAGAATTTTTGTACGGTCATAATTCACTCTATGAGTGGAAGGGACCTTTTAATAAATTTTACGACCATTTCCATTGGATCACTGATGACTGCAAATTAATTGAATCGACATTTTTATAATCGATCTTCTTTGCTTTTCCGATCGATCATTGGGCTCGCTTTACAAATGAATCCACTCGAGGGAGAAATCGTAAAGACCTTCCCTCTTGTAGATGCTCGGACTTCTAAGATTCCCTCCTCAGTGAAATCAATGAGGAGCAACTCCGAACGAGAAAGGGTCTCAATTGACTTGCGTGCATGCAAAGTGCTTGGTTTTTCCTTTTACTTTTCTCCGTGTAACTACTATTGCTTTCATAATTTACTAACACACGATTTCACTCCCTTGTAACAAATTTGAAAATCATTTTAAAACGTATCACTGCGAGTCAAACCTTGAGAAAAATACAGATGATGTATATTGGGGCCCTTAAAGATTATCAGAGTTATTTGATTTTTTTGAGCTTTGTGTTACTTGTGGAGTCTTAACTGATCAATTGATGATCGTTATTTCAATTTACTCATGTGTATTTGATCGTGTGCATACAAATATATTCCTGAGCTCGTTAACGATGAATGAAAGATTATTAGTCGCTAAAAATACGAACCAAATATATAGCAGCGGAGCATTTTTTTAAATGTCCTATAGTAATCATTATTTGAGGAATATTAGACCATGTCAGGCATTATAAGGTGGTTCTTGGAGGGATTATTGGCTGTAGAGGGGGAGAATGTGCGGGAAGAGGGATGAGAATGCAAGGTGGCGGGGGGCAGGTTGGGCGGTGTGTGGAGGGCATTGTTTGCAGGGCAAATTGAGGGAAAACGTGTTTGATTACTACGCCTCCTCGTTTCTCGCCCCTCCCCCCTTTCTCCCTCCATGCACCCCCCCACCCCGTCTGCAACCACCTCCCTCTTCACATTCCGCCTCCCTCTCTCCTCTACCCCAAATCCTGGCGGTTCCACGTTTATACTTTCGCTACAATCGCATTTTTCCTCTTAACCTTAATGAATTAAATGAGCGTATTCTCCAATATTTATTGCTTGTGCCAGATAAGAAAGGCATAATTCAGCATCTGCACCCGCGAATTAAGCTGCAAGTAACCATGGGTACGCGTGGATTGGGAAAAAAAGGAGAAACTATCCGATTTTGATTGAGGACCGTATGATATTCAGTATCCGATATCGACGTTGAGAGGTGACGATGTACCGTCTTGGTGAATATCGAGAAAGTACCCATAGACATCAATTCCATGTGTTTGCCGCCAGTCAGTATCACACGGAGTTTGGGAAGAGGTCTGTTTCCGATTTATGGAATGTTGTCATATGTGTAAATCTTCTTAATATTAACATTAATGGTATCGCCCAAATTGTTTTTACTTGAGTCATGAATCTAGACAAATTTTAAGAAACTGCGGGAGATGCTGCAACTGTGATATCGTGTATCGTCGATATCATCCTTTTGGTGAATCAATAATATCGTCCACGCCTTCACATTACCAATTTTCGCAAAAACGACGATAGCCATAATTACTCGATATATCTGGTCCTTAAATGTATCCTAACGACCTCTCCTCTCTGTCAAATCTTTTTCGATTTAAACATTGATAATTAATAGTTTAAAATAGGCGGGGAAAAAATAGAGCAGGTAGAACAGTTTACATATCTCGGAAGTGTTTTTGACCAATACGATCAAAGTAGTAGGGAGGTAAGGGGAAGAATAGCGCTAGGCAAGGAGGCTTTCTCAAAGAGGAGGGAGTTGATGACGGGGACGTTGAGTAGGGAGGTTAAGAAAAGACTCGTAAAAACTCTGATATGGAGCGTAGCTATGTACGGCGCGGAAACGTGGTCACTGAAGCAGGAGGATAGACGTAGATTGGAGGCTTTTGAAATGTGGGTGTAGAGAAGAATGGAGAAGGTGAAATGGACCGAAAGGAAAACAAATGAGGAAGTACTGGAGATGGTGGGTTAGGAGAGGGGTTTGTTGAGAGAAATCCAATGGAGGCAGGAAAAATGGATGAAAGGCGTATTGAGCGGTAGTGGAATGTTGAAGAAGGTAATAGAGGGGAGAATGTTGGGCAAGCGAGGAAAGGGCAGGAACAGGATAGGGATGTTGGACGGGATGAAGGGATGAAGGAAGTACACAGAGATGACGAGGGACCTGATGTAGAGTAGGTTGCTGGATTGGGTTTTGTTTGGAGTTACAAAATGTTTATTTGATAGTTGTATCCATCCAAAAACCTACCTTAACCGGTAGATTACCAAAATAAAATAAATAAAAAATTAATAGATTCTCTTTCACTTCAGTCCATCCGTCTTGAATAGGCCGGGAGTTTTTGGAGCGAGGGGTGTTTGGATTCTTGGGAAAACAGAACGGATGTCATGGTCAAAAGGGCCGATTTGCGCGAAAACTGCCACGCACCAACTTTTAGGGTGCTTCATACGATGACTGAAAACCGTGGGAAACGTAATTACCATCCTTTCATGGGTCTCTTCAGTTTTGGGAACAGGAAAAGGTTGCAGGGGGCCAAATCCGGTGAATATGGTGGCCGAGGCGTGATTGTGGAGTTGTTTTTGGCCAAAAAATCTCTCACAAACAACGATGAGTGAGCAGGTGCATTATCGTGATGCAAAAGCCATGAATTGTTTTTACACAATTCTGGACGTTTTTTTTCGTGTTGCTTCTCGCAAATGGTGCATGACTTCAAACAGTGACAGTCTTCCCGGCCCTCCTTTAAGACCTTAAACATCTCAAATTTTGTGAGAAGGACAGAGCAGAGTCCCCTTCAACCTCACGAATCATCTCGTTAGTCTCCTCAACAGATTTTTTCAGTTTAGCACAAAACTTCGTGATCGCGTATCGCCGCTCGATCGTCGATTCCATTTTTTTCGTGACATGTTCGGCCCGCAGAGGTTTACAATAACTGACGTCATGTCGCTTCTCCAGCTCGGAGAGAACTGAGACCGATTGCGCGGCAAAGTTTATAGCGTTACGCTCACCTACTCCAAGTATTTTGAATTCACTCCGACCACAAGGAGCGGCTCGGGAAATTCAATGACATTACTTTTGGAAAGCACTCTATGATCTGCGAGAAACAAAAGGCTGTCAGGCGATAAAACAAGCGAGATACTCGTAAAACACCGCGCCAGATGCATTTCGTAACAATGTTTTAACATCCACATCAATGACAATATGAAAGAATCAGACGTTTCGCCTATTCTCGGGCAGACACCTGGAGAAAGCGACCATAGCGAGTGCAAGCAGTAACAAGGTCTTCCTCATCCGTACTCCTTACCGTGAATTATCATTTCGTGACCCGTGTTCGGCATCCGAAGGGAATGGTGCTTTTGGCGACGCTCGCTGCTGCACGAAGTCTGCTACGCTTCTCAACAAAAAGGAGGCAATGTCAGGAGGGGGTGGGTGGTTGACAGGGGAAGGGCGAGAGAGAGGGGAGCTGAGAGGGATTTAGGAAGGTCTTACTTAAAGAGATGACACACACACACACGCACGCACAAACAAGATGAGAAGGAAGTGCGGTGCTTCCCGAAGGAGGAGGGACCCTTGAACCGAGGGAGAGGAAGGATGTAACTTAACTTGGGAGTCTTTGGGATGTTTCCGAGGTTTCGGAATGGAATTAAAGGGGAGGGGGAAGGGGTTAAGAGGGATTTAGCGTGGACGGGGAAGGATTCGGAGAGAGAGAAGAGGCGACGAGAAGGGTGGAGTATTTACAGGTTTGAGACAAGGTTAAGGGTGGGGAGGATGTTTCAGATGGCGGAAGGGTGATTTTAAGGAAAGATTTTTTGGGGGTTTGGTGTGAGGAGTGAGGAAGGGTACTGAAGGGGCGGATGAGGGGGGATGGAACCCGATAGAAGGGGATTAGGGGAAGGGGTTAGGGTGAGGAGGAAGGAAGGGAGGTTAATAGGACGGAATTGGCAGGGTGTACTTACACGGATGGGCAAAATACCGCTGAAAAGCGACCGCAAATTTACGGAAAATGTTGATATCTATGTATGACATCATGGCTTTATATAAAAGAGAAGGGAGTAGGAGGGATCCATATAAAAAGGGTCGGGTAACCTATCAAAGAAACGGCACGCATAAAAGTTATCAACCCTCATAGAGGCCAGAGGATAACTCGTCTGAATATAAATCTTGATCTCTGGACTTGAGGTCACAGGACGACGGATTCTCACGCAGAAACATCGGATCAGTCTTTTATGCGCGAGGGTTGTCTTTTTTAATTTAATTTTTCGCGAATCTCGGCAGGAGAGATAGATCGAAAAGAATAAGAGAACTGCAGGCTGGATTCCCACACCTTGAAGGCGACGCTTACAAGGTGTGATCAAAAGAAGACAGGACTGATTTTATTATTTGTTTATTTCGATACAGCTTAATCGAACTTGTCGCCCTCAAAGTACATGCCTTGGCGGACGACACACCTTTGCCAACGTTTCCTCCAACTCTCGAACCCTGCAGCCGCCTTAGGGATCCTCTTCAAGTCCGCCGTACAATTAGTTTTAATGTCCGCAATTGAGTCGAATCGGCGCTCTTTCAAGGTTGATTTTAACTTCGCAAACAAAAAAAGTTTGATGGAGGCACGGCTGGCGAGTGGGGTGGCTACAGGATCACGGAAATTCCGGTTCTGACGAAAAACTCTGTCAAGATTAGCCCCTTTTGAGCCGGCGCGTTATGGTTAAGTAGAAATATTTGTTGACGGTTTGACCTTGAGGGACGTATTCATAATGAAACAGCCCTTGCCAATCGAAGAAGCATACCAGCATGACCTTCACATTGGACCGGGGCTTTCGAGATATCTTTGGTCGCGGAGAATGAGGACCTTTCCACTGAGAAGACTGGGCCTTTGTCTCTACATCATAACCGTAAACCTAGGTTTCGTCATCGGTTACGATGGTTTTAAAAAACTTAGGGTCGGCATTGGATCGATCCAGGAGTTCCTGACGGATGTCCACACGTTTTTGTCTCTGTTCATCAGTCTGCACCCGCGGGACGAATTTTGATGCGACGTGCGTCATGCCCAAAATGTCTGTCAAAATTTTCTGATAGGATCCATAACTAACGTTCACTTCCTCGGCTATCTCCCTAACAGTTAAACGGCGATTTGCCCGCACCATATCGTTCACCAATTTGACATGGCTGGGGTATGTCGAAGTGGAAGGACGCCCCGTTAGCGAATCTTCATCTGTCGAGGTTCTGCCAGATTAAAAACGACTGTACCACTCAAAACACTGGCTTCGATTCATTGCTTCATTAACAAAGGCTTGCTGAATTATTCCAAATGTCTCCGTAGCACTTTTGCCAGGTTTGAAACAAAATCTCACGCACACACGCTGTTCCTTTAGCTCCTTCATTGGTGACATTGCACGCGGCGACGAACAGATGAAGACACCGCTGCTGCTGTGTAACGACTTGACGTAAACAAACGCAACACCTGTCGTTTAAGTCGTAGGATGTGTCGCTAGATGGCGCACTACAGGGTTCGTCCGGAAAATAAGTGTACTGAGCTCAGGGAAAAAAATTTATTACACTTTTACATATCTTAAGCTAATATTCCTCAAAATAGGACCCTTGTGAGTCGATACACTTATTCCAGCGGCGTTCCCATTCCTGGAACGCTCCCGCGAAGGCATCATCGGGAACCTCTCGAAGACACGTCGTCACGGCCTCTTTGACGGCGTCCAAAGTCCCGTATCGCGTTCCTTTCAAACTCGTCTTTATCTTCGGGAACAGAAAGAAGTCCGGTGGTGCCAAGTTCGGGCTGTAGGGCGGGTGCGGCAGCGTTGCCACGCCGTGCTTGGCCAGGAAGTCCGACATGACAAGCGCGGTGTGAGACGGCGCATTGTCGTGATGCAGCCGCCAGATGTTTTTAATAGCTGGCCGGACGCGGGCGACTCGTTTTCGAAGCCTGTGGAGCACTTGGACGTAAAATGTAGAATTTACAGTTTGTCGTTCAGGTACAAATTCGTAGTGGACGACTCCCCTTTTGTCAAAAAAGACAATGAGCATCGCCTTGATCTGAGATTTGCTCATGCGAGCTTTCTTTTGACGGGGTGATGATGGGGTGTGCCACTCCGCACTTTGTCTCTTCGACTCCGGGTCGTACTCAAATACCCACGTGTCGTCACCTGAAACAACGTTCTCTAAAAAATGTGGATCATTTTTGCAGTGATCCGCAAGTTGTGTCGCGATTTCCAAACGATTGAGTCTTTGATCATCACTGAGCACTTTCGGCACCAACTTTGCACAAATTTTTCGCATCTGTAATTGGTCCCTAATAATCTCGTGCACTATTGTTTTTGGCACATTACACTGCTCTGCTATCATCCGTACACTAAGACGACGATCAGAGTTCAGTACATCGCGAACTTTTCGCACATTTTCGTCGGTGAGTGTCGTTGATGGGCGTCCAGGCTGTGGTTCGTCGTCGACCTCTTTTCTGCCCTCCACGAACATCTTGCGCCACCGAAAGATCATGTTTCTGGACATGGCTGACTCCCCGTAAGCCTGATTAATCATACAGACAGTTTCGGTAGACGATTTCCCAAGCTTTACCGCAAATTTGATGGAATAACGCTGCTCCAAAAACTTCGGCATCGCGTTCCGTGACGTGGGTCGAGCGTGGAGGTTCGCGTTAACAGAGCTCCTCACTACACCACAGCTCAGAGCCGACTGCCTTTTTCAGCGTCGCTTGCCAACACACCCCCCTCCAATCGCAGCCCGTCAGAGCGGTGCTGGGCGCGCCTGGAGCGGCGGGAAAAAATCAGTAAACTTATCTTCTGGACGAACCCTGTATGTCTCGTTTCGATCCGTTGAACGGTTTGCGCAGAATAATATCAGTCCGGTCTTTCTTTGATTAACCCTTGTATGATGCCCTTGTGTCCGTTCCAATTCTCTCACACTAGCGGGATAATTTATCATTTTTACGTTCAAAATGTATCAATTTATTTCCAACACAAAATTCTCGATTGTAGTATTCTCCACGTCTCCTTTCAATCTCCGTTCTAAAGTGTGAATCTATGAACACACACAAGTCAACTATCTGTAGATCTTCCTCCTAGCACTGTTACTGACCACTGAATTACTTTAAAAAATAATTGCATAACTTTCGGTACGCACCCTGTAGGAAGTCGACGATTCATTAAGATATCTCAGGATTTCGTTAACTTATGAACTGCATTGCATAACGAGAACTCCCGCCGACAAAGCGGGTTGGCATGACAAGCCATCGCGCATCTATGAAAATGGTAGTACTCCTGATTTTGGAGAATCTGAGAACGTAAAAAAACAACTGAAAATGCTTATGAAGTTATTTATAAAATATGGATCACTTATTCCGTCAGCCTTGAATGCTTAGATTATGAAGACTCCTGATTTAATTCTACTGTTAATAAAGCATAAGTGGACACGAAATAAAGGACTTGCGATCCACTTCCCCATTTATACGCTCATAATTAAATATGGAATGCCCACACCTGAGGCAAGATTCGAAACCACGACCTCCAGCCGAGTTAAAGCCGAGTTGCTGAAATTCCGTATTAATATGCTTTGGTTTTTGAAGGGTCGCCCAAGACCTAACTTTGATTGGTAGACTTCGTGAGGATAGGTACAATTCAAAAAATATACCGCAAATGCAGATACGAAGAAATGGTCACCGCTATTGGAAACCGAGACGAAACTGCCTTTGGGACACGAACCCTCGTAATAGGCGTGAAGGGTTTTTCTGCATTTTTGATCGGGCTACAATCTCGCCTGTGAGGCTATTATTTTGTACAATGATGGTCAATACACTTAATTCAATAAACTTTTTGCGTTCGAATTCCGATGAGAGAGAAGGTCCAGTCGAGGTGTAATTCAGCCATCACTAACTGAATCTTCGATTATAGACACCTCCAAGCCACCAATCGTAATCCCTTCGCACTTCGCCCTCATCATCAGGGTCGGGCAGCGCTCTTACTTCTCCCCTATTAAAACCTCCCTCTCACTCCATCTCTTCCTCCAACATTCGCCTTCTTCCTTCCTCCCTCTTTTAGATTTCATTAGCGACTCAAAATCGCTTGCTTCCACGCACCAGTGCCTCCACCATCCCCTCCCCTCTTCCCTTCCTACTCCCTCACCCCTTTTCCTTTCCCTCGCTCTTCTGGGCCGTTCCTAACCTCTTTTCCTCCATCTTCACCGTTGAAGAGGTCCCTCCAATCCCTTAATTGTGTCTGTGTTTACACACATACACATGAATATATATATATATATATATATATATATATATATATATATATATATATATATATATATATATCGATGATGCGGAAGTACTCACGAGAGCAATATAACTTTCGGACGGCACAATAGAACACAGAATAAAACAGATAACACGTAAAAGGACACTCTCACTGTAGATGATTTAAGCTTTCGGCCTACTCCGAGGCCTTCTTCAGGTCAGAGTCTGACCTGAATACATATACATATGTGTATATATATTCATTCACTTAGAAATAGAGATAAGGAAATGGGAAAGGAACCCACATATAAAATATTTTTACATTTGTGATCTTCTCAAATCCGCCTTCCCCACCTCTCTTGTGTTCGTCCTTTATGTCCACACACACGAGTATATGTCTATGTGTGTGTGTTGAATGTGTGCGTGTATTCCTGTAATGTTTAAGTAATCTTCTGATTAAGGTAGGTTTTGTACGGACACAACTACCAAATAAATATTTTGTTACTCCTCACAAAACACAATCCATTAACCTAATCTACATCAGGTCCCTCTTCATCTCTGTGTACTTTTTTCCTCCCTTCATCCCGTCCAACATCCCTATCCTGTTCCTGCCCTTACCTCGCTTGCCTAACATTCTTCCCTCTATTACCTTCTTCAACATCCCACTGCCGCTCAATACGCCTTTCATCCATTTTTCCTGCCTCCATAGGATTTCTCTCAACAAACCCCTCTCCTCACCCACCATCTCCAGTACTTCCTCATTTGTTTTCCTTTCGGTCCATTTCACCTTCTCCATTCTTCACCACACCTACATTTCAAAAGCCTCCAATCTACTTCAATCCTCCTGCTTAAGTGACCACGTTTCCGCGCCGTACATAACTACGCTCCATATAAACGTTTTTACGGGTCTTGTCTTAACATCCCTACTCAACGTCCCCGTCATCAACTCCCTCCTCCTTGGGAAAGCCCCCTTGCCAAGTGAAATTCTTCTCCTTACATCCCTACTACTTTGAACGTGTTCGTCCAAAACACTTCCGAGATTCGTAAACTGTTCTACCTGCTCTATTTTTGTTCTCCTATTTTAATGTTAACCCTAGCCTTTCTCTTTCTGGAAATTCGCATAACCTTTGTTTCATTTGTATTGATTCTCATCCATAACTATCGCACTGACATTCCAATACCTTCAGAATGATTCCAACCCCTTGGCTGACTGACAAAGAAGAGCTTGATAATCAGCAAACATAACTGATTTTACGAATTCCCTTGCGACTTTCATTGCTACTTCCAGTTCTTCCCATGCACACATATATTTCATTTATTAATTTGACTTGAATGAATAGTATCAATTTCCAATTTCCTTTCAATGTATATGTGGTATAAAGCAAATAATCCGTTCGAGGAATTCCGAAGAGGCATCCGGCATTAATTTTGGAATAATAGCCCTGGAGAAAGAGAAAATTATACATCCCAAATGTATGGCCTGAACAATGAACGAAAACCTGGATATGGTTTCTGTGAACGTATTCCCTTCTCTTTTTAAAATATTAATTGTAATCTTCTTTTCCTAGTAATGAATCAAGTGGTGGATATTACTGGGTAATTTGGAGGAAATTATAAATTTTAATGTGATAGCGGATACACTTATACGCTTCTCCTTGTAGGTATTACAACGTTTATAACCCTTGGGTTGTGTTTTGTTGATCACTAGTAATCAATTGGTGATTTCCCTTTTTATAGGAGCATAATTATAAGCTGCAATTAACTCAAATATCGAATTATCATCCTTGCACATTTTATTTCTTGTTCTTGAAAAAGTTCAAAGTAAATCTCTTAATTAATGTACTTGCTCAAATTCGTTAAATATCTTACCTATTTCACGGTTTTCAATTATCTATATAAAAATATTGTCGAACGATGGTACAGATATGGGTACATTATAGAACGAGGAAATATTATTGAACAATATTACACAAGTGTAATTGAGATTTGGTCATCTTCAATTTTTCAGTAGAATTCCAAGTTATATTTTGAATTTACAAAAATGCGTTTGTGTTTATGATTTTGTGTAAAATTTCGCAAAGTCAGGGCACTGACTCTATTTTCCCCTTAAATCTATCTTATTTCCTTAAATGCTTAATAATTATCAATTTACATAATTTATTGGAGTGGCATAGAGATATTTTACGCTTAAAGTTACACCTCCCCTTAAAATGTACGTTATTGGAAACATTTTCACGTGGAATTCTCTGCGAAAACCATTTCAGAAGTTTACTTTGATCTAAGGTTAATGCTTTAGTAACAGCCCTTTTTTAAATAGCGAGTACGTTCGCCATGAGAAGCGCACTGAATTTTTTATCGAAGCAACATCGTTGCCTTTGGACGTAGGTTAGAAAAGAGGTGGGTTGAAACTCTAGGCTTAAAATGTGACTGCGATGAAATATTAATTCGTTTTCTATTTTTGCTTAAAAAATATTCCTTTCTGTTTTGTTCTTTATTTTTTACAATTGACGTTATTTGGCTCTTCCTTGTCTCATCGTCAGTTCCACTTGTGCTTTTGACCTGCGTATCGCGCATCGCTCCCTCTTTGATCTCATATCAATGCCAGTTTATCCATTCTCGTCATTCAATGTTCTTATATTTGTTTAAAATTCCTTGTCCCATAGAAAGATGAGGTCCTCCTCGGGTGGGGAATTGCTGTACTGCGGATACCCTAATTCTCATGCGGCTCGTAAAATAAAATAAAGGAAATGTTTCAATCTAGAAATCCCAGTTTAAGCAATTAGATCTACTAATATTTTCAATAATTAAGATTCATTACTGGGAAGGAGCTTGGCTTTTCATTAGGTGTGCTTCTGAGCATGGTAGCCTTCAACTATCTCTTCGGAGCGAAGACATGCGAAGTTACTCCCGCTAAAACAACTCACAATTATATACTGCTAACTAATCATAGCGATACTCATCTTGCAATAAATTCTGCGGAGCCCACCTTTTTATCTAATATTTATAATTCATTTTCTGTGTCTATGTTCTTTAATCTAACAACTGAAAACATTGCTTTAACATTACATGAGAATTGTCTTGTTTTTATAGTATCCACATAGTTTTTACAGTACCCACTTTCAATAAGAATGCCTTAGGCTTAGACCTTAGTTCAGACTTCGAGCGAAGCATTTCATGACAGCATTTAAAAAGCCACACAAACTGAATTTCGCTGCAATAGCCCCCTTATCACGTGATGGAAAGGAAAAGGCGACTCTCTTAAAGGAGGGAAGGGAACTTAGGACCGCTGTATGAGACATTTTACATTGTGTTTCTCTGGGATTATAAATATTAGTCAAACACCCATGGTGCGTAATTATATTTAAGATAAGACTCCCGCCATCATTTTTTACACACCATTTATTTTGTAACTCGAAGGCCTAATTTATAGGCCTTAGCGGCTTCCATACCAATTTCATAATGGCATCAATTGTCTTCAGCGAATATTTACTGCCAATAATCTTAAAACTTTTCCCTTAAATCCTACCAAAGCAACTAAAAACATTAACGCCATTAACATTCAAAAATTATAAAACAGCCATTGACATTTCCTAGTTTATGGCATTTCCTTCCATGATCTAATGTCTCTAGTGTACTTTCTTAGAGTGCCCCACATCAAGCAGTCGTTTATTCTGAGACTAAATATATATATATATATATATATATATATATATATATATATATATATATATATATATAGTACTAACAACGACGACTTGCTTGATGAAGCATGTACCCTCCGGTTGCCATCGATTGAATCTACAGTTGATTTTAATGGAAAAGTGGAGGTAATGAATACGTTGCTAATGAATCTTCTTGAAAAATCTGCTGCAGAAAATTGAACACGTATTTTCAAAACCCAATGCACCGTGGCTAAAATCGGAAGTTCTACCATTAATGACCGTATGTGACAAAACGTTACGTGTTTACAAGAGAAATAATTATACTGATGCGTTCATTAGGTTTTAATACGTCAGATATAAAGGAAAACAGTTAAAAGGAAGAAATGAAAAAAATTACATTTTCATAGTCCAACTCAAAAAACAAAAAAACTCACCAACCAAACTGTGGAATAAACTGAGAACAGTTTTGAGAGAGAAGTCCAGGTAAATAACGAAATTTACGCTAACGACGTATTTGTCTCTTGAAGGGAGAAAGTTGGGGAATCGGAATGTTGCCGATACGACAGGATAGGATTATCAGCCGGGTGTAGAACAAATTATTGGTCAGGACAGGGGGCTGTGTACTCCACGAGTTTACTAAGGATGTCAATAAACAGCTCATCAAAACTTTGATATTAAGCATAGATATGCGCGATGAGAAAACATGGTCGCTAAAGCGTAATATTAAGCGTAGATTTGAGGCTTTGAAATGTGGGTGTGAAGGATGGAGAAGGTGAAGTGGACAGAGAGGAAAACAAACGAGAAAGTGCTGGTTTCGATGGAAGGGGAGGAGAGGGGATTGTTGGGAGAAGTCATAATGTGGCCGGAAAGATGAATGAATGGTGGATTGATCGGCAGTGGAATGTTGAAGACTGTGATAGAGGGTAGAATGTTAGGAAAACGAGGAAAAGGCAGGAATAGTGAATAAGCAAGTGAACGTCATCGCTGAGAATTATGTCCTAGCAGCATACTCCGAAAAGGGATTACCTTTAAACGACGTCGTCAAAGCTCACGAAGAGGATCTTTTCCAATTTTCGAAGGAATTTAAGGGTTAATGAGTACAAAAAATGTTCAATTACGGTAAGGTTTACTCCGTATTAAACCAATCCATATACTTTTAGTCACAGTAAACACGGCTTATTAACTTTTGCTACAATTTTTGTTCGAACCCATTGAATTTATTTCCCAAATTCTGATGCATGCTATTGAGGAAAGGCAAACCACTCGAATTACATTATCTTCAATGACCGGAAAGTTTATCTTTGCATCAACATTCAAGGAGGGTTTATAACGGCCTCTCGAGATGGTATAATTTCTATTGAGTTGAGTTATTGGAATCGCGGTGGTCTCTCATCACTAATGAAGATCCCGAGTTTTAAAGAAAGGGTCATCTCCTTTCAATATGTACATATTTCAAAGCCGCAGAGTCATCGCCTTGAAAAATTAAATGGATAAAATGAATAAATGAGGAAAGAGCGAATCTGAAAGAGAGAGTGGATGGAAAGGAAGGATGGTACAAAAAGTTTCTTATTTATAAAAGAGCTTTCATCATCTAGATATTCTTTAAATGGTATCCTTAGATGTATCTAACTTTTCAGAAGCTTTATTCTTATGTTTCGCCATTTGATCCCCTCCCACTTTGTCTTTGTTGATTTATATTTATCCTTCCAATCCCAGGAACCTATTATTCATGCAAATGAGTCCATAGAACGTAATAAGCTCCTGTTCAGACCTCTCTACATCTGAAGCTACCCTAAAGACTGGATTATATTCAGTTCCTGGAATAATATGTCCTAGGAACGGATGAGGGTTCGGGAAAGCTCTTGATAGCTCTTGAGAAACCTATTAATATTTAATCTCTGTAGCACCAAGCAAAACTCCTTTGTTAAACAAGACGAAAAATAGTAGAGTTAATAAACAACACAGTTTCATGCCGCTGCTCTCGGAGAAAACAACTCGCATTGCCAGTTTCGATCGATCGATTTTATAGTTTTTGTTCAGTTATAGTTTAAAAAATCAGTCATGTAAAGACTCAAAAGTTCATTTTGGCAAAATAAATAATGGCATTTCAAACACTTTGCCGTTATTGGCCAAATTTAGCAATCCTGTGTTTTTGAATTTTGTCAAAATAAAAATATTTAAAAAATTAATTTTAGTATACAAAAGAATTTTTTTCTAACAATTTTTCCCCGAGGTTTTTAATTAACTCAAGTATCATGGGCGTGATTCTTTCAGTAGTATTAAAAAAATTATTTTTGGCAAATTTTAAAATATTTTTTGGCCTAAGTGTTATAGGTTGATTTGGAAATAAGCACGACAACATTTCTCTTTGTACGTCCAATTTTTGCTGGGACGATTGCGGTAAATTTTTATTTTATACACGTATCCGCAAAAATCACATTTCTTATTTGTTAAAATGAGAAATCGGTTAATCTCCAGGCATTTATGTATGAAAACATTTTCAATGTACTACATTGCTTACAAAGCATGAATTAAGTTTTCTAAAACTGATTCATGAGAGTATTTAGGAGACAATATTTCCCACGCAATGTCTATTTTATTGAAAAAAGCAGCTTGCATTTAATTAAAGGAATCAGAGGCAAAATTGAATTGGCGATCGCCTTATTTGCGACTCAGAAATGCCAGCCTGTCTGAGCAAAGTACATAAACTGCATATGAAAATATTATTGAAAGATAGTTCAGATATAAATACATCATAGAACGAGGAAATAAACGATATTACGCAAGTGTGATTGAGATTGGGTTATCATCAATTGGTCAGTTGGATTCTAGGATACATTTTGAATTTTCAAAAATGCATTTGTATTTATGATTTTTCTAGCCAGGTTACTTACTATATTTTTCGCTTAAACCTTTCTTGCTTCCTTAAATGCTTAATAATTAGCAATTTACATCATTTTTCGAAGTGGCATGGAGAAATTTCCATTTTTTTGTTTCTTAATCCACAGATAGACGAGATAAACGAACCAAGCCAACAATCCTGATTTCTGAAGCCAAATAGTGTTTTATCTTCTCTATCGGTGTGGTTAGGTTTATTTAGTGCTGAGGAGAGGTGCTATTTCGGAGTGGCGGCTTTTTCACGAGCAGAATCCCTGCCAGTCAATCGGCTTAGTTTGTTTTCGAGTGAGAAAGCGCTAATTAAGAAAATGGAGGAAGCTCAAGTGTGGGCGGTTTGGATTGGAGGAATTAATTGAGTTCCAAGACCCATCTTCCCCCGGTACCCGAATATAAACAGTGGTGGTTGCATGGCGACACGAATGCCATCCCCAGAAGCGAAGACTTCAACTTTAGCGAGTCGACTGCCCTAACCTGCGAGCGGGGTGCACTGCCCGCGGCTCTGCGCCGACAATGAATATTATTCAAACATCAGACTGCAGCGATAAGAACTAGTTTCCCTATTAAGTAGGCATCTGAGTCAGGAAGCCGGATTTCTCCAGAAATATAGGAGTGCGCTTCAGTTCGGTATTACAAATAAGACTTCGTCAAACGACGTTATAAAAACGGACTGATGTAATAAATGTTTTAGCTCAGAAAAGTGGCATCAGTTGTTCCTTGTGTTCATTCATCATCGTTGGTTACCTACCGATTGAAAGTATATTTTGAATAACAGCTATTGTACAGGGCGAGTCAGAGTGGACTCAACTAGTTTTAAAAAATCGCTGAAGAGCGCACAAGGAAATCAGCGGAGTGGAAGTAGTGGCGTTTGCTGGGATAAACAACGCTATTTTTAGTAATTAAAATTCAGTGGTCTGTTGAGCATCGAGGCTATGTCGTAAAAACGTTCTTTAAGAAAAATGATAGTGTGGTGGCGACGCAGAGGGCTCTGTGATTTAGCAATGAAGCGCTTGTTCACCTCACCGGCTCAGTAAATAAGCAAAATTTTCGTTACTGGGCGACTAACAGCCCTCCTTATTCTTATAAGGACGCGGGTTCCCTCCATTCAAATCGGACACCGTGAATTCGCCATTATTTTTCTCAATCGATTCGTCTTTACTAGTGATTTCGTGTCGATGATAATTGCTGCTAATCATAACGGTGCGTTTAGTTAGACGTACAGTGTTTGCTTTTTGAGAATATTTTACTTCTAGTTTCGTCTATGATGATTCCGCAACATTCATTCCCATATTATGAGTTTGCGCTAGATATTGCGTGCGATTGAAAATGCATCCATCAAACGACCACTACGCGTTCATATACCTCACCCATTTGTTCATTGATAAATCCAAATGTTTGCTACGCTCTTCAATATGAAGTTATCAAATAGCCGATGCTTACTCAGAGAATCACTTAATAGTTTTTAATGAATTAACTCCTTCTATCTACGTGTAAAAACTTCTGTAGATAAGGTTTTACCAATATTTAGGGTTTCCTAGAAATCACGGAAGAAAACGTGGAAATCAAGTGCCTAAGATTTTCGTTGTCTCGGGCGTGACTTCATGGAATCGACTTAACATAATGAAAAGAGAAACTTTATAATTCCACATAGATAGAATCTATGTGGAATTATAAAGTTTCTCTTTTCATTAGCCTAAGATTTTGGTAAATGCAAAAAGTCAGTTGTATAACCAGTATGTTTCCGTAAACCATTTTATGGGCAAGTTATTATCGATGAGCATGCCTTTGTCTTTTCGCTAGTTTTGCGTTTCCTGATTCATAAAAATGCAAACAGTTAATAATTTGCTTTTAAAAATCCATTTAATTGCATTTTTCTCTTTTTTTGAAATTTCCATAATTTGAAATATCCGTGTATGGCCAAACATGTAAGAATAAGACTCTTCACAGATGGCTCCCTCGAACATTATTTCTTCATCCCTGTCGTCTTTTTCTTCCTCCGCATCATTTTTGGTGGACCGCGGGTTTTCCTCCCTTCCTCACTCCTATCTTCCGCTTGCGCCACCCTTCTCCCTTTGACTTCCCCGCAATTAGATCCATGTGATGCGTCATATCAGGGGTCACTAGGCCCACGAGACAGGTTTACCAATCTTCCCTCGCTTCAATTCTTTCTCCATTCGGCGTGTTGCGAGTTTCTAATGCGACCACTGGTGACTCGAATTGACATCATCGATAGCCTCTTTCTTCTTCTTTCTTCTTTTCTCTTTGACCTCTGTGCACAGACTTTTACCTAATCTTACTTTGGCAGTTGCCAGGTGAAAATTTAAATGTTGCCGTTTGCGCACGATATCCTGTTATACTAGCTATAACTTTCACCAATCAATGGCATTGTATACATAATTCAGATTTTGGGATTATGGATACCGTACGTAGAGTGGTCAGGATTTGGCTGAGGCTTTATGGATGTCTTTGTGAGGACTTCTTTAATGCACGAAAATGAATTGAAAAGATAATCGCGTGAAGATACGAATAAAATTTATGGGGTTAAATATTAATAGAATTCATGTTTATTTTGACCGGAGGGAGACTAACGGTTACATGTTTATTAAATGACCGAATTGATTACCGTCGAATGAGACATTTAAGAATTGGAATTTGGTACAGCAGTTTTGAATAAAGCGTTTTTTTAATATGTTTATGGAATTTATTAAGGTACATCAAAAAATAAAATATTGCATTTTGTGTATCTACAACTACACATATACCCCGCAAACCGTCGCAAGGACGCGTGGCAGGGGGTGGTAGGTCACCAGCCATATTACATGCATTCACTCTATTTTTTCATGCACCTGGCACCCTGCCATACACCAAAAACCAAAGCGTGGAAAGGGGGTGACCGAACACCAATCATGCAATGTGCCAGTATACGTATATTACGAGTATTTCATGGTTAGCAGCTATTCCTATGCCTACACAAAGAGGACACGAAAATACGTTCAATTCCTTTTGGTTACTAAAATTATGTCATCAAAATGCGTTTTTCACACTGGGTTATTGCTTGAACGAAATTCTCAGATCGTTCATAGTCTGCCGAGAAGTAAGGAAGTCTCCCTCCCTTCGCGCGTCCAAATATCCCCGGCCTTTTATCTCTCCCTCCTCTCCGCCTAACCCCTCCGCCCCACACCCACCCACGTCTCTCCTTGCCGACTCATCTGTTGCTCGAGTAGCGCTTAACGGTTCGCCATTCGTACACGTCACCCCACCCCTTACTTTATTTAGGCAGCGGGGGGAGGAGGAGGGAAAAGTAATGCATCGCTCTCGGAGCAGGAGGAAAAAAATCGAGAGCTCTTAAAGGGAAGCGAGGGTGGGTTTCCCTCCAGTTGGCTGGAGTGTGTGTGTGTTCAGCGCAGTCCTTTTAAGCATTCTGGTCAACTGTTCCTCTCCCCTCCCCCGCCCCTCTTGCTCCCCCCATCTCTTCCCCCCTCTGCCCACCCCCTCTCTCCCCCTCCCTCTTTTCCGTATCCGTCTTTTGGATGCTACGGGAAGGAGAAAGAAACTTCTCCCGAGTAGAATCGGAGAAATGTCAAATCCGAAAGTAATAGGCAAAAAGTAGCAATTATTCTATGAAGAAGAAAGATGATTGTCGTCGATAATCGGAATTCTTTAGAGTTTGCCGTCAAGTTTTGCAAGAATGAATTTTCCTTCCGTTTCTTCCGAAGAATTGCCAAAAGAAAAACATATGCAATGATGACAATTACCTAATGTAATAATAATAAATTATTCAAGTTTTTATTCCCATTTCCTCGATAGGTTCCTAGTCATCGTCGGCGTTTTTGAAATATGCAATACCATTGCTATGAGAAAAACAATGCAACAACGTCCTTAACTTCGTCTGAAATCTAGGAAAATGCAAGAGATCTACACAAATACCCCGCCAGCCGTCGCAAGGGCGTGTGGCGTGGGTTGTTAGGACATCGCCTATGAAAGAGAATGCAACCGCGTTCAAAGTAGAAATCAGCAACCGCGATCCGAGAGCGATGTAACTGATTGCAGGCGTTTTATGTCGATGGGGCCTTAGAATGGAAACAATGGAGGTCTTGCACTCCACCAGTCTTTGAATTAAAGTACTGATCATTTTAATTGTTATTCTTGCAATCTGTACTGAAATTCACCAAGGAAGACCGTTCTGTGGAACAGATTTATGAGAAATGAAATTGACTAAACATACATCGATTTAATTACATCATTGTTTACCAGACAAATGCAATCTTTTGGGTTAAATTTGATATAATATGATCAATTGGAGTGATAAAATTGAAAAAAATTATTTCCTCTTAAAGCACTGCAGAGAAATCATTTCTCCTTTTTCCATTTTTAATGAATGTATGTTTTAATTTTTATTTCATTTGATAAAATTAGTAGCGTATCCAACATATTAGAGCAGCTAGCCTGGAAATTACTCACGGAGCGAAGGTCAAATTACAGATTGAAGCTCTTGCAGAAATCGGAAGGAGGTCTCTTTTAGCAGTGATGTTGAAAATGTGTTATTACCCCCATCGTACTACGGTAGGAGAGATCATGTCAATAAAATTAGAGAGATTAAGTGTGGAACAGATAGATTTAAGATTTCATTACTTCCACAAACGATAGGGGATCATAATAACATTATTCAACCACGGTAGTGCCATGCTCGGGTAAAATTATTCTGGTGCGTATTGGCGGTGGCTTGCAGGGTATATAAAAAATAATTTATTTTAAATTGAATTTTCTTGTGTTGTCCTTGTCAACACGATTGTATTTAACTTTTAACGACCATATAAAATTGCACATTAAGCCCACTGTTTACAATGCCTGTAAATAGTGATTATTGCTGACTGAAATATTAAAGTTGCTGACAAGCCCTTGAGGAATTAATTGTTGTTCACCGTACTTTGAAAATTTTATATGTGATACTACAATGTTTGCGTAGCAATGCAAGTCCTATCGACCTTGAATTGCGTCCTTTGGTGCGAAACGGGGTGACGTCAGGTTCGACATGTGCACTCATAGCTACGTTTGAGGTAAGAATCAATGGCATCGTTAAGTAAAGGCGAGTATTCCCTTTTTTATCGCCATCTAATGCGAGCTAGGAAAATTTGATGGGTTGTCCTACAAAGGGAAAAAACCAAAATTCTTCACACCTCAGTCCAATATAGTTATAGATAATTCAAAGTTTTCACCATCTAGCCGCGGTGCGTGGCGCCACTTGCATAAGCAGTGCAGTAATAATACGTCATCGCGACCATATCGAAATCTATTTGCGTATTTTAGTCATTCGCGGCAGAGAAAATTAATCCTTGACAAGAAAACTGAGTTGTAAAATATTTGCTGCAGCCGGAATGAATTTTTGCGATTCATTTTATGATTATTGCGATTGTCAAAATCACGATCGCAAATATTCGAAATCTAGAATCAGTTTGATACGTTTATATCAATCGCCGGCTCCATTCGTGGAAGATGAATTCCATTACTTTCCAAATAATTTCAAACATATGAATCGATCTCTCACAATTGATCGCGATTCCGATAGGAAATGCCGGTCCGAGGTGGCGATTCCCAGCGTCATTTGAAAACTGCGAAACGGAAGCGCTGCCTGTTTCATTCCCTTTTCTCGTGGTGCGCTTCAAGCAAGATTTTGAACAGGACCGGAATTTTTTGATAGCACAGGTACGGGTTTCTAAGGAGTTGCTGAAAGAGTGAAAAATTAGAAAATTATATATCGGGATTGTTTAAGGTAATATTTGAATCGTTGGTTCGTCCTCACAGCGATTTAACGTCCAGCTTTTTCCATCCTAATCATCATCAACAGTAATTCAATCCTAAGATAGGTTTACTGCAGCTCTCCATTCTTCCCTATTTAGTCTTAATTCTCTCACCCTTGGATGGATTCCCTGTTTTACGTCCTTCTTAATTTGGCCTTTGTACTGCAGTTAGCCACCTTACCGTTCCGATCCCCGTTCCTACCTACCCTCGTATATAAACCTTATAAAGCCTTAAACCAAATGTTATGTAGCTTTTCCTATCGTGCAATTCAGAGAGAAGTAAATAAGGGTGAGGGTTTTAAAGAATTTCCCCTAATAGATTGTGCGTATTTTGATGTTCGATCCTTATGAATCGAAATGGCACACATACGACAGAAGTCAGTCGCAACCGAAGTATCCGTATACGCCACAGTGCGTCGATTTCCTTGCCCCTACTCTTAAAATGCCGTGTCCTAAGTAATAAAGTTAAAATCTACTCTCAACAAATAACGTAACTTAGGTCTGAATTCCGATTTGAACTTTCTTGGCCATAAAAACATGTAATGATCCCTCTCGTCAAAGAATATTTTTAATTTCTGAAGAAGAGATACAAGTATCCTTCTTCGAGGATAAAGGGACCGATTTTTTTGTATCCTCAAAGCTGGTTCCTCCAAGAATTCCTCGGCGGTCCTTGCGATTATTTTTTTACCCTGAAAGCAACGTTTGTGTGCGTACACACACACACACATATATATATATATATATATATATATATATATATATATATATATATATATATATATAATATATATATATACATATATATATATATATATATAGTATATATCCACGTAGCTCGTCCGCCCATATGGACTGCCTCCTCCACTTCGTCCTCCTTTCGTTCATTTTTCCTTTGGGAGTTGAGGAGGAGCTTTCTCCGCCCCGAACGAAGTTTTCTCGTCTAAACCTTTCTTCAGTCGAAAGGACTCCGAAATGTTAAGGGAGGAGGACATCTCTTTGGGCATCGTTAAAAAAAATGAAAGAGTCGTCGGAAGGAGTTTCCAAGATATTCTGGTCCTCGTGATATATTACTTAACCATTTCGTTTTGTTGTTCTTATTTCTTCCTTCTTTTCCGTGGGAAAACTCTTGCGATCCCTTTGAATGGCCTCGGTTCCGGTCATCCAAAAGGGACGGAGGAGGGAAGGTAGAGTCGAGCGAGGGTCGATGTTGCTCCAAAGAGTTGAACGTGAGTGCGAACAGTCGCGATCAGTCGCATCTCTCGCTAGAGAGGAAGTTCCCTTACCTCTCTGGGGGGGGGGAGGATTCGTTTCTCATGGAAACTGCTTATGAAACCTATAATTCCCTCTCTCTCCTGGAATGAGTCCTTTTTCCTTCTGGAACGGTTCCCCGCCCACCTTCATTCCCTCTACATGAGTTGAACTGGCATTTGAATTCGGCATTGGTGAACAACGAAGTAGACGCAATTTGGAATGTGCGCGGTTTGTGTATTCGATCTCTTTTTGAGCAAAATTAACATCACTGCACTGAAATTAATCAAAAACATTGGTTATTAACAAATCAAGAAGAGAG
Organism: Hetaerina titia; assembly: GCA_037158775.1. NCBI lineage: Eukaryota > Metazoa > Arthropoda > Insecta > Odonata > Calopterygidae > Hetaerina > Hetaerina titia. Next base: position 130,426,662 of record CM073769.1, read on the forward strand.
AATAGAACCCAAGGAAAAACGGAATATGATTAAGGGAGTGTCATTGGCGTTGGGGGAATACTTAAAGATTAAGGGAGATTTTAAATAATACAAGGGGGGAATTTCAGTACTGAAGCTAACCTTTTGTGAAGGAATAGGCGAAAAGGTTTTGGTAAATATGTTGGATTTCATCTGAAATTAATGCTATAATAAAACAAGTCCGCGTTTCAGTTGACTTATCTACATGGATAAACCGATTGGAACGCTGGCGAAGCACTGGTGTTCTTATGAACATGGTACGCGGCTGAATTCGCGAATGTAAATGAATTCGTCGAACTTCTCTATTGACAGGCAATTTAAAATCAGAAGGGAGGGAAAGTAATTTCGTATCAAAGCGGAGGGGGAGGTATAACATCGTGGAAGATGAGTAGGGACTATATTTATAGGGAGATCTTAAGTGCACAGCAGCTTCAATCCCGAATCTCGGTTTATCCAACTAATTTTTGCACCAATTTCAACTTTCTAAAAAAATAACTGACATTATGATAACGTCGAACGTCGATTATATTAACGTCGAACGAACATTTATCCATCTAGTAATTGAACACTTTATTGCTAATGTTTCAATTGTAGGCGCTCCAACGTCCCAGAATTCGCCGCTTTCTTCAATTTAAAAAAAATTCTCATTAATTGGAGATACACTTCAATTATGCAAAACAGTGCCTCCATATTACTATCTGGATGGTGAAAACAGTTCATTGACTTTCTCATATATGTTTATATGCAATCCAGTTTCTGAGATTAGCTGCGCAAAGGCTTGCGATAGATGGACTTCATAGAAGTATAAACTAGTGGAAATGCTGTAATATTTTCAATGGTGCGGAAGGGATTCTGTTTAATGGGATTGGCAGTCTCTGAGGCAGAGTTGGATTCCTAAATCTGATCGTAGATAATTGCAAGTAACTTAAGAACATAAGAACAGTTGTAACTCAATAGAAATGTTCATTGTGTTGTTTCTGATGGGTGATAAAGGATATTCCCCCATTTCATTTAATGATATTCCCCCAATTTATAAGTGCAGAAGAAAAACAAAATATGGTGAAAAGTAGATCGTGAGTAATGTTTTCAGGGGTCTAAAGTGTGGTTTTCAAGTTGAATCGTTTAATAACAGAGGCATTTATTTTATATGCTGCTATAAATGTTTTAAACTTTTATTGTGGGGTTAGAATGAAGTGCTGATGTAAAAACAACGAAGCATCACTTAGGGGAGCTCCAAGCACAGCGACTTTTGACGACTTCACGGGATTGCGGAAATTCTAAATTACTTCCGGTAAAAATTGTAGGCAAAACACTTGAGAGATATCCTTTTGTTTCGTTTGCTTATTCTGTAAATGAATTTCCATAAGTATGTAATTTCCACATCGTTTTAATTGTATCTCCATACAATTTGTTTCCCAGCCACCAATTTGTTTCTGTTCAACTCAAAAATGACATGAAAACGTTATTTATGTAAGTTGTTCATTTTCAAACAAGTAGATAAAAAATTTTGAAGTGAAAAAGAGATCGTGTAATTAAGTTTTTTCCACTAGAGATTAACAATTACTGTCTTTAGTAGACAACTTACAGAGGTTATAAATCAATATTAATATAATATTAATCAGGGTCTCGGTAGTCCAGGAGATAGAGCGTTGCACTACTGACCGGAGGGCCCGAGTTCGTTTCCCGGGCAAGTCACTCTGGACGCCTGCAGTTCCAACCAAGCTATGTGATTTTTCGGGTATCAGATCTTCCTGGGAAACCATAACCGGCACAGGGAAAGGAACTGGGCCCCCTACCCTGATGTGTGAATTTCACACGCCGTCGGGCTTAGTACTGGGTGAACTCTGCCATCACCTACCAAACCGACCTTCGGGTTGATTACTGTGTTTATGTTTTATAAATGATATAATAAAAACGGAACAAAATTAGGTAGCTAAAATCACCCTCATTTTTTAGAATATTCATAGAGAAGGAAATAGAGTTGACCAACTTAACTTTTCCATTAAGAAGGTAATGGATTTGATCAGGGTTAATAGAGGGGCACAAATAGTATTAGAAAGGATGATCATAGTTGTTGAATGACCATATCGTAACTGTGGTTTAAAAATGTGCTCTTACGAATGTAATAAAGGGAGATTACAGATGGAAGGCGTAATCGCAAGAAACAGTAAAGATATTGGCGATTGGAGATAGGGACATTATGTGTCTTGTTTGTGACGTAAATTAGAAAATGTTGCAACCTTTTCTATTGTGTAATCTTTTTTCTGGACTCTTTATAAATCATTTTTTTAGAAAGATCCACAAAAATAATCAAATTTTGGATAAAGTTTTAGTTTTTAAGTTGCATTATTAGACATTATCTTTTAAAGGCAGTGTTTTCAGTGCATTAAGCAAATGTCTAATAAACTATTCAATTCCTGATATTTCGAAATTTGATAAAACTTTCAACTTCTGAAAGTTAAATATTTTCACCATTTGTGTCTTCAACATTCATATTTTCATAATAACAGAGATGAAGAATTACAATTTTCCACTTAATAAAGATTTATTTCCGCCTAGTTTCGATACATTACATCATTTTCAAGTGAAGAACTTGAAAAACTTGTAAATGATATAGTGCATCGAAACTAGTCGTGAATGTATATTTATTAAGTGAAAAATAGTAATAGTCTTCATCTCTGTTATAATAGAACAGTTCCACCACATCACGCCTGAATCTGTAATTTATATTTGTATTTTCATTATATTCGTTTTATTCACAACAAGTGCGACGGATTTTTACACCTTCTTGCGTAAATTTTCGCGCATCATGCGTGAAATAATCACCTTGCACGTGGCCATATAAATAGCCAATTCTTCCGCTTTCCTGTTGACTGCGTCACTCGTAGGTACAAACAATGCTAAGAATTCTCCCTGGAATGACGCGAACATTCAGTTGGTGTATGGACTAAAATATAAGGGTGGTTATTCCCGTGGGGCGCGCGCACCACCTCGGCCTGGTCGGGACCGCTCCACGAAGGATCCAAGTGGTGTTGTTGCCATAGGACCCCCCCCTTTCTTCCCCTCGGGCGACTTTGCATGCCAAATTATTTCGACAAAGCCGCGAATGTTTGAGCTAACTCATTTTAGTGGCCGAATTAACCACCAGGGCGTCGACCTGTGCGTGCTTGTTTGCCCTCAGGGACGGTTATTAAGGGTCATGGGAAAAAATCAAGGCGGAGGGGATGGAGGTTGTTGCAGTTGTCTCACGAGGATAAACCCTAATGACTCAAGCAGTTGCGATGCTAATGCGACAATTTCACGGTGTAAAAATCATTCGCCTTGACCGGGATTTGAACCCAGATCCCTCGATGTCCGGCCGAGTTCTTTACCCACCGCCGATACGGTTTAGCATATCGAGGCGTCGGTCTCTGATACTCCCGAGATTCTGGGGGCTTTTAAAAGAACAAGTTGCTGTGAAAAAATGCCGTACAAACAATGTCACAAGAAGTCGTAGTCGTGCACGATGCACCACAGGTTCGATGCTTTCTAGCAGTTGGAAATTTGTAAATGCGTCCGTTGCAAGGATGAAGTTGCCAACGAAATTTTGTATCCCTCCCACTCCTAGACCTGCCACTCTTCCAAGTCAACAATTGACGCCGAAAAATTCAATTCTCTTTTAATTCCAGCTACATTTTAACCTTTTTATCAATCCACCCTCCCTCTCTGACCAACTCCCATCCCTCGTTCAAAAAGTATACTGCGAGAGTAGGCTGAAAACTAATGAACACATGCTTCTAGACCAAAAACAAAATGAGGTGAAGGCAGCTGTCAAGTCCTGGATTCAAGAAAAAGAGTAGTTAACTCGCTTTGTCATAGCACTAGAGCACGTATCCACACTTCCTCTTCTCAAATACACTGGATGAATGCAACGACCTCAAACCTACGCATGCGTGTTGAGGAGGAATCCTACTTCCAAATGTCACAAGGAGGGCTCCTGAAGGTAATTTTGTTTGTGGTCTACAAGCATGTGTGCATTAATATTCAGTCTATCCTAGTCGTGTATTGGAGGCTTTTGAAATGTGTGTTTGGAGAATAATGGAGAAGGTGAAATGGACCGAAAGGAAAACAAATGAGGAAGTACTGGAGATGGTGGGTGAGGAGAGGAGTTTGTTGAGAGAAGTCCTATGGAGGTAGGGAAAATGGATGAAAGGCGTATTGAGCGGTAGTGGAATGAGGAAGAAGGTAATAGAGGAGAGAATATTGGATAAGCGAGGAAAGGGCAGGAACAGGATAGGGATGTTGGACGGGATGAAGGGAGGAAAGAAGTACACAGAGATGAAGAGGTACCTGATGTAGAGTAGGTTGCCGGATTGGGTTTGATTTGGAGTTACAAAATATTTATTTGATAGTTATGTCCATCCAAAAACCTACCTCAACTGGTAGATTACCTAATAATGATATTATATATATAATATAAAATATGTTTATATATATGTATGTATATATATATATATATATATATATATGTATATATATATTATTATTAGGTAATCTACCGGTTAAGGTAGGTTAGACACACACACATTTCATTTCAACACTTAAAATGTTACGCCGGAGTGCGCAAGCTTGTATCACAATCGAATGTTTCTGTGAATTATTTTAAGTGAAATCATAAAAAAATAATAACCGTAGATCATCACCTCTGTCGCCTTTGCGTTGATTTTAGTAGTTTCCCTGGAAACCCCTGCCGGATGCGCAGTCGGCGTTGTGCGGTCTCCCGAGTGTGACGGAAAGTGGAAGCAGCCTTTGTTCGTGATTCTTTATCTTTTGAAGTATCGATGTATTTCTTTTGGCGCGTGCGGACACGTGTGTCTCTGCCGCTGCCCCTTAGTGCACGAAGACGTCACTCGCGCATGCGAACTAATTCGTCGCGTCTAAGCACTCTTCCTATCGTGTGCGCCACCGCTCAAGATAAGTACTTTCGTTCTCCTTCTCGCCATTACCCAAGTTCCGCAGGGGTGATTGCGAAGGAGACGGCCGCGGGGGAAAGCGGGGGAGGGGAGGGATGGTGGTCCAGCGTCCCCACGCGCGCGTGCGAGGTTGCCAAGGAGTTTCATGTGATGCTCGTATTTGACCCGCTGCGGCGTCTCTAAGCAACTTAAGTAATTTCTTAATGCTAGTAATCAGTGCATAATTACTCTTGAAACTCAAGAGTTAGGCGGCCGTTTTTCGAATTATAGTGCACCCTTCCTCAATGCTATGGAGTCATTTTGGTGTCCACTTTTTCATATTAGCCAGCTGGGTTCCGGAAGTATTACATGTATAGGAATTTTAAATAAACAAATGAAAATAAGTAAAACTTTATTTGTTCTTCTACGATGGATAAAAGGTCAAAAGATCGCTAATCACTGCTAACACTGATTTCTCGACTTACTTGGTTTTATTCAAGTACATGAAAACCAGCCCTTCCGTCCGTTCTCTTTCAGAGTAGGCACTGTGGAAGAGACTAGTTTCAAGTTATTTACGAATACTTTTTCTGTTACACTAAATAATTTACTCAATCTAATTCCCATTCACATTGTCATTACCAGTAGTCTTAACGGATTAGGGTAGATTTTTGGTTGCCTCTGGCACGACATACAGTTGTACTCTTAACTTCATCCAAAATGCCTTTCATTTTCCTCTCCTACTGATTACATTTCCTCACCTACTGAAACTTTTACTTTCTTTCTTAGCATTCTCTCGTCCGCTACAGCCCTCGCTATCCCATTTCTTCTCACTACCTCCCTCTTCTACTTGCCCCGCCTTATTCGAATTTTATTCAACAGCCTTATCCCTTCCCCTGTAATTCCCAGAAGTGTATCGCTAGTTTTCCTTGCCCTCCATTTCATTTGCTCCATCCTTCTCATCTCCCATATCTGGAAAGCCTCTAGTTTACGCTTTTCCTCTGTATTGTACGATTACGTTTCCATCCCTTATAAAACGACGCTCCAATTAGTGTTTTTCCGAGTATTTTCATTATATTTTTACTTTCGGTGCCTGTGGTTAAAGATACCATCTTCATGAATGCTTCTTGACTAGTTTTTTAAGAGTCCCTACAAATATGGCTAGAAAATGTCTTACTCTAAAATGTCTGTCTAACTTGCTCACCTCAATTATTGTGTAGTTCTTCAGGCGTGTTTTCTATTCCAGCAGCCTACTTCGATTTCACCTCCTTCCCAACTTTTCTAGCTTGCAGTCTAGTATTCTTCCTCCAATGCTAGTCGCATCGGTATCAAATTTGCTTTTTAAATCGAAATTTTCCGCCTTATATTTCGCTAATAAAGTTCTCGATAATAAATTCTTGACAAATTGTCAGAGCCTCTTCTTAGATTTTAAACGTTCGTGTTGCGTGGCTATTAGGGAAAGTGGCATTCCCTTTCTAATACAATTCCCTTTCTTATCCAATATGTCCCGAGAGTTCCTTCAACACATTTTTGCTTTCCCATTTCTTAAACTATTCATGTTCTTTCATTTCTCCTCTCACTTCGACCTCTTCTCACTATGTTTCCTTTGCCCTATTCACTTCTCAGTTAATTGTTAAGCTCTTTATGGTTTTTGGCCTCTTTTGATGTGTTCACATTTTCCATAATCTTCTTTCATCCAACTTCCCCAATCATATTTTCGGTAACCCATGGCTTCCGAATCCTTTTTATCCACCATGTCACGCCTGAAATGTCTCTTTTTATTCCTAATCCTTGTTTTGTTTGCCAATACCATTGGTTCGTACGCTGCTTTCTTTTCCCTTTCATGAGATAATTCCATTTCTTCTATATCCTTCACTTTATCTTCTTTCACTAGTTTAATGAACTGTCTCTCAGTACGCCTTCCTTTTCACTCCAGTTCAGTCTGTTGCATTCCATATTATTATGCTCTTTCTTCTCAATTAATGAGTTCCCTTAGCGGGCCTTAACATGTGGTCCAAATTCTCATCTTCTCCCGGAAAACTATGTGCTTTGATCTTTCTATTCCTAAATATATGTATAACTACTGATATCCCCTTAAATATCCCGGAATTTGTCATGTGTGCCTACGTGGTATTTAAACGATATGTTAGTTTTACACATTTGCATTGTACTTATTCCATTTCTCTTGCAAAACTCAACATTTTTTTCCCGCGGCCATTCCTTTTTATCTCCCTGCGCCCACCCCTCATTCCATTCTCCTACCTGTTCTAAGTATTTTTCTTTACATGTGTTGGAAATCATTTTGTTAAACTGATCATATCTTTTTCTTCCTTCCCAAGATTGCTTGTAGGCGTATAAAGCTTGATTATCACAATTGACTGGGCCTTCTCTTATTTCTACAAATAATATTCCACTTTCACCACCCCCCTCATCGGTTTCCTGTTCAGTACCCTGACTACCTCGTGTTGACCTTAGTAATATGTATTTGTTTCTCTATAACTATCGCCCCAATAATCTCAACTCTCTTTCAATATATTATCTTTCTCCATCGGTCCCTCGATGTTTTCCCAATTTTCATCTTCTCAACTTCTTCCTTATAGTTGATGTCCGAATCCTCACTGTGATATTCCTCTTCTGTCACGGTAAGCATTTTATATTATACCACAAAATTATTTGCAAGAGGGTTTGTCCGAATTAAAGGTTCAATAAGTCGTTCCGTAGAGAGATGAAAATAAAATGGATGAACATATTAATAAATGAAACAGCACTTCAAAGAATGAGTGAAGAGAAAAGCTATTGGAGGTCACTTACAAGAAGAAGAGGAAAACTGATTGGCTCATTTTGAGGCATTATAACTTTGTAGAGGCCATATCTGAAGAAAGCAGAGAGTGGAAGGGAAAGGCCAAGGATGGACAATGAGAATGAATTAATAGAAGATGTCGGCGAATGGGTCTATGATGAAATGAAGAAATATGAAATGAAGGGGACGATTTGGAGAGATACTACAAGCTAACTCGCCTGTTGACAACTCGTGATTCTGTGAGGCACATGTGTTGTCTCATGAAATCGTCCCTGTAGTTAGCACAACTATTTTATAACCTTGAAAACTCATCACCTCGGTTTTATTGCTTTAAATGCAATCACTGATTCATAGTAAAGGTTAAATGTGTTCAAAATAAAGTCACCAATAATATTTTAATTGATCCCATCGTCCGTACGTTTGGTTGTAATGTGCACGTATAAGTAATATTGAGTGCATATGATATGCATTTTGACGATGTACCTTTTTCACTGGTTAGTTTATTTTATTCTATTTATTTTCCGTGTCATTTTTTTCGTTCGACTATTCTCCACTCTTTCATGGAATTATGTACGATATATTTTAAGCCGGTTTTTCGTCCTCAATGGTGCAACAGAAGCTTTTTGCGTTTAATTGTAATGAGTTTGGTCACAATTTATATGGTTAATATTTCCGCAATTTTCTTTGATCCAGAATTTATGCAGTTTTATATTTTGAATGAAAACTGAGAACAGCAAATAAATCACGCATTAATCTGCTCAAATCTATTCGTGCCAAATTTCGGAATAGTTCTCCGTGCCTTTTGTTGCGAGTGACAGGAGCACTGGCATCATGGCGTTTTATTCGTTGTCTTTGATGGCTTCCAATGCAGAGCGTGTGTATTAAAGAAATCTGCGTAACTTAGGGTAGCCAATTATGTTTGTCGGATTCCGTGTGACTCGGAGTTCAGTAAGATGGAATCGCCCAGCGAATTGGTTCAACTACCCCTCCATTTAGTTCCTCTCTTCGTTCAATTAATTTTTTACCGTTCCAGTCTTCCGTCATTTTCAATTTTGCTGCTCCAACAGTTTCTTTCTCCCCTTCTCTCCTCCGACCTTATTCCGATAAATGGACGAATTTCTCTTTCCAACTTTTCTCATCTAAAGTTACTGATGATAATACACGAAATACGACGATGATCCGTTTCTCATATACATGAAGGTTTTCTCAGTGAAAACCAGGAAATTGACGTGCCTTTCCGGTTGGAATTGCCTTAGGCTAATGATTCCGAGAAAGAGGGAACTGTGCGGCTTTATGTTGCGCGTACGCACTATGTGTGGAGAAGGCAGCGATTCTTATTTAATCGTTTCGCTCTTCTTCTTATTCCCAATCGTGGCAGAATATTGGTGAAATGCAGTCCGACATGTTCAGGGTGACCATGCTCGAACATTTACATATAAAAAACAACTTTCATTTTAAATCGTTTACTGAAACCAAATATATTGCTTCAGATGGCAATTTTACGAAATACTGTATCATGTAAAAACTTTGTGGAGAAGAAAAAAATAGTGATGTGTGGGGTATTAGGTAACACGATAGTAATATCGTGTTACGAGCGTAGGCTGAAAACTAATGCACACATTCTTGTAGACCACAAACAAAATGACCTTCAGAAGCACTCCATGTGGCATGTGGAAGTAACATTCCCCTTTTAACACGCATGCGTAGGTTTGAGGTCGTTACATTCATCCAGTGTATGTTGAGAGGCGTAAGTATGGAGACGTGTTCCAGTGCTGTGTCAATGCGAGTTAAACAGCGTGCTATTATCGAATTTTTACCTTCACCTCATCGTTCGAGGTGTAATGATTACCCTGGAGGTGTATCTTGGGTTGAGGAGAATAATAAAAATCGCAAGGCGCAAGATTGAATGGAATAAGGAGGGTTTTTCTTTGTTCTCGTCTGTGAGACGGCGTGGTGCCCGTCGTGCACGGATATTACGCTATCCCAATTGTTCAATTATGAAGCCGACACGTTCCTTGTATATTCCAATATGATTTGCGATACGTTTTCGAGTGATTCGCCGGTCATTTTGAATCAAATCTTCGACGAGTTTGCGATATTTATCGTCTATGGCATTGATCGGACGTCCGCTGGATGCTTCATCAACAACTATGGCTTTTCAAGGCCTGCAACCACAAAATTGTGCTACCCATCGATTTACAGTAGACCTATTAACAGCATCGTTGCAATAAACAAGCTTTAAACGACGATGATTCTCAGTAGGAGTCAGTTTTTTAGCAGTTAAATATAGTCTCGTAGTTGGGGATACAAATTACCTCAGTGTTCAATCCATGGATTGATAAGAAAAACTAGTCCTGACCGGTAGAAAGCATTGAGAAATGTTTCATGAAATACCCTTAAGAGTGTGCAGCAATCGTTGGTATGGAAAAAGGAAAAACTCGTTCATGAGCGACATCTCTAAGCACTAAAAGTAATGACATAAAAGCAATCAAATGGTTATAGGAAATTTCTTTGAATGGCCCATGATTGAATGGGTGGGGAATGGAACTGATTCTTTTGTTTTGTAATTTTGATTCTATTTAGTCTGTACCAAGCCTGAATCCGACCCAACATTAGTATGTAAGTGGTTATTGGTGGAAATAGCTTGAAACCAAATGCCCCTATTCGTTTGCACTTCTGTTGTCTCATTCTTTTAAACGTTGAAAAGTTTTACATCCTGTGATATTTTTTATTTTAATGAGGTTAAAAAATATATGAAATACCTCACTCCTATCGTCTAATCCATAGCGATTCAACGCTGTCTCTACGCTGAGTAAAAAACAGTACTTCTCAGCACTTGGCCATTGGGAACACTTACTTTCTTTAAATGCAGAATTCTTAATATATTTTCAAGAAATCCTGCGGAGTGGAAATTAATATTCACTTTAGAGTCGTTCATGTGTTAAGAAGTGTGTGTAACCAGCTGATAACTTGTTGCGAATGCCAGCTCTGCGTGGGCTTTATGTTAGAGGTCTCACATTGCAAACCGATGAGGAATTGCTTTCCGTTGCACTTTCGCAGATAGCTTGATTTTAAATGTCATGACTCTGTCTCCCTGCACACTTGAAAAACAAAAATATGGCGATCCTCACTCGTCTATGCCACTTAATCCGAATTATATTTAGCCCCTAATTCGTTCAGTGTTTCAATAAAAATACATAAAATGCAAAAAATCGACTGAATCAGTAAACATTTTTTACCTTTTCCAGCATGTATGTGTAGTTGGACAAAAACACATTCACATTGAAGAAAGATGGCCGAAAAGTCCCCTTTCCTTCGATATACAGGGTGCGTTTCAAAAGTAATTCTTTTATTTTTTAAGGTAATTCATTTAACAGATTTGAACAAACACTAAATATTCTTCAAAGTACTGTTCTTGGGACTCTACACATCTTTTCCTCTATTTTCGAAAATCAGGTTTGTTTCATGCCTGCCTCAATCCAAAGGAATAAATAGAAGTCTGCTGGGGCGACGTCAGCACTATGGGCGGAGAGTGGGACACCGTTGGCACCTGGTGTTTGGCCAGGAGCTCGTAGACTTGTAGCGCGTTGTGGCAAACACCCTGGGCATGAGCTTGGCGCTCACTTTCCTCATCGCTAAACATCGCTTCAGTAACGATGCGAAACACAACAGTAGACGACAAGTTCAGTTCATTGGCAAATATCTTGATACTCACGAGGCTAGAGATCGTGGTTTCGAATCTTGCCTCGGGTGTGGCCATTCCATATTTAATTATGAGCGCACAAATGGGGAAGTGGACCGCAAGTCCTTTATTTCGTTTCCACTTATGCTTTATTAACAGTAGAATTAAATCAAGAGTCTTCATAATCTAAGCATTCAAGGCTGACGGAATAAGTGATCCATATTTTATAAATAACTTCATAAGCATTTTCAGTTGTTTTTTTAAGTTCTCAGATTCTCCAAAATCAGGAGTACTACCATTTTCATGGATGCGCGATGGCTTGTCATGCCAACCCGCTTTGTCGGCGGGAGTTCTCGTTATGCAATGCAGTTCATAAGTTAACGTAAACGATGAAATCCTGAGATATCTTTAATGAATCGTCGACTTCCTACAGGGTGCGTACCGAAAGTAATGCAATTATTTTTTAAAGTAATTCATTGAAAAGATTTGCACGAGCACTTAAAATTTTTCAAAGTACTATCCTTGGCCCAAAACACATTTTTTCCAGTGACTCTGCCTTGATCGTTATGCGCCCTGGAAGGCGTTTTCGGGGACCTTTCGCAAAGTCTTCGTTTTAGGCTGATTGGATCTCTTCCTTGGACGAAAAACGGGCTCCTTCCAGGGCTGCCTTAATCCGAGGGAACAGAAATATGTCTGCTGGGGTGACTACAGGATTATAAGGGGGGTTGGGCAGCGTTGGCACCTGGTGTTTAGCCTGGAACTTACGAACTCGTAGCGCGTTGTAGTAAGGCTCGTTGTCGTGATGGAGTTGTCATGCAGCGGAGATGTCTTTCCCCGTCCTGATGACTAGTCGGAGTTCGGAGTCTTTACAGCACGTCCACGTAGTAGGCAGCGTTCACTGTCTGTCCTTGTGGAACAAAATCCTTAAGGAAACCTCATTGACTGTCGAAAAAGACTACGAGCATTTTTTTCACTTTCAATTCCCTCATTCTTGCCTTTTTGGGCTTGGGGGACTAGTCGGTGTGCCACTCAGAGTGCTTTGGAGTTTTGTTTCTGGGTCGTATTCAAAAGCCCAGGTATCATCACCAGTGATGATATTGTCCAAATAATCACGTTCATTTTCAATGCGTTTCAATAGTTCACTTCAAATCTTCCGCTCGGTTGGTCTTTCGCCATACGGTCGGCGCGGAGAGGTTTACAATAACTGACGTCCTACCGCTTCCACAGCCTGGAGAGCTCTGGAAGCGGTTTTATAGTCCACCTCACCCACTCCAAGTGGTTTGATCTCACTCCGATCAATAGGGGCGGCGCGAGATATTTAATTGCATTACTTTTGGAACGCAGCCTTTATGCTTACCGTTCTTAGTGTATTACGATATTTACTTTGGGGGCAAAGGTGGAAGTTAGAATTGTCTTTTAGAATGAATGCTGGAATTGAAAAAAGTCGCACCGTTCCCTTTGAATTGTCATAAAATCCGCGGGCCTAATTGATTAAGAAAAATATCTCTAACTTCCTTTCACCTGTTATCGCTGAGATAATTATTTTCTCGTTTTCCCTGTAATGGGCATTCAAGCTTTGGGAAGTTTTTGATCCTAGGAGAAAGGAAAGAAACCGAGCAAAGAGGATGACGCCATTATGCTTCGATGCGTGCTAACCTTTCAAATCCGACAACGGTCGTTTTTACATTTGCAAAGTCCAACCTTTCGCTTTGAAGAATTTACTTGGGAAGCATGAAGTGTTCTCTTTGCCAGTACGATTTGAATGATTTCGACGGAAATATCGAGTAATCAGTAGCATTGAAGATTATGGCGTTTGGTGCTTTATCGAAGTATCGACCTTAGTCATAGTCGATTGCTAACCTAATGTTAGTCATACAAATAACAGTTGAACTATTTATCTGCACTGTTCATATCAGGAATGGAAATTGAAGTATTTATTGGAAATGGGAACCACATTTTGGTGCTCAAAATGTTCAATATATAATTTTACGGAGAATCAAACGCTATATGAGTAACGCCGACAGAAGGAAGCAAACTTATACCATTGCAAATGCAGTTATTGGAACATGCTAACTTTGTCAAACTAAATAATTAGAGTGCAAGACTTTTGCTGCCCGATGTATGGCATTAGTCTAATGTAGAGAGATTAACAAATCTAGCCTCACAGTGAGACATGAAAATTGAGGGAATCCACCTTTTTCACAAACCAGAGTCTAATTCTAATTCCGATTGAGAAGTTTAGGTGCGGTAAACACAAATCTTTAAACCTTTAAATGGAAAAAAATACCTATTTCATAATTCATACGATCAAATCTCAAGTTTCCTTAAAGGCTAGTGACCAAACGCCTTCTTACATTCTCTCTTGTGGCAAACTTAAAGGCAATATATAAATGTTTATTCGTTTATCATTCATACATAAATGATTATAACTTGAATCTGCAGTGATCTATATGATATTGGATGCATATATTCATAGATTGAATTATTTTCTTCAGTAATAACTTCACCGAGGGTTAATTGGAGTTTGGTGTCGCCATGTTTAAGAGCGAGAAACTGATGTGCTGCTGATTGACGCGTGTTTTGTGGAGGAATCGAATGAAAGAGTAACGCTAAATGCCAATCGCATTAAACCTTGGAGTAGCAAGAGTGGATAGCAAAAGACATTTGATAACTATTGACAACGGATATATTCAAGCGGTGCGATATTCCACATTAGAGCGAAGGAAAGATTTGTACAGCTCCTCGCGATGTTTCATGGACAACAACTGATTTGGTCGTTTAAAAGGCCGCTTAAAAGTAAAAACGAATGAGTCATTAAGAATAGAAGAATAGATAACGCCTCTTTAGCCAATGGACTGCAAATGGACCACTTTATAAACAAGAGGTGTTGAGGAATGTGAAAACCAATTTATCTTTGACTCACGGGGCGATAATTTTCGCTTCGCACTCTCGTCTTGCGTATTTCCTCCAATCGCTGCGGGAATAGGCCATCGCTGCGGTCTACGCGGTCAACTGCGATTCTTCTGAGATTTCCATTACGCCTTTCAGGCTCAGGCGAATATTCGACACTCGAAATTCGCCATAGGCCGACGTGCACGCTGACTGAGGAGCGGGGCGATGAAGCAATACTGTACGTTTAAGGAGTGAGCGGGGAGTCTGGAGATGGGAGAATGGAGGCAAGAGGGAGCGGGAAAAGAAAAGGCTGTAAAGGGAGGGGATGTATGTAGTTGGAGAGGGTGAAGGAGGTTACGTCGTGTGTATAGAGGTCGCGGCTTCCATTTTCCTTGCGTCACGCGTTTCCCTTCGTCGAGATAAAACGAAAATAAACAAGTTCCTCCTCTCCCACCCACTCTCCCTTTCCTCATCTCTTTCCCTTCCTTCCTCTCGCATCCTGTTCGTTCCGTTAGGAGAGACTGCTGCGCCATCTGTTGCCTTGACGGAAATTACAACTCCCGCTCTCCATCGCGTGTAGAACTGTGACCGCCGAACATGCGGGGCGGGGGGAGAGGATGGTCCTCGAACTATACAATTGATCTACATCTACTGACACTGTAATCGGCTCCGATAGCATGCAACAGGCGATGCTAGGTCACTGGGTCATTTGAACAATTCGTGAACATTAACATTTTGTGTAATTATATCATTGAGCTTTTCAAATAACTACGCGCCATGGTTTTTGCTCGCTGTCGTGGTCGCGGATTGTTGTATCGATATATTTGGTAGTTGCCATCCTCTGTCGTGGGTTTGGAATCATGTTCCCACGCCTACCAATCAGGGATATCTCTCTCTCTTTGCTGTTGGCGGTAGACTCGAATAGAGAGAATTTGTTTATTAGTCTTACTTCTTACAAGTAATCATTTTGTTTCCAATAACTCTTATTTGAAACATTCAATAAAAGTGTCACTCTATATTTTTCGTTCATATCGATTTTTCACTAAACAAGTGTATTTTCTTAGTTTTGGAAACAGATAGTTTTTTTTTGTTGAATTTGTAATTCACGGCTAAATCACGGCACAAAATATAAAATAATCCAAAAACATTGCTCATTAGATGATATACTTATATCATGTTCGTTAACGGTCTTCCAAGTGAACAACGGGCGCATTCGCTGCTATCCACTCTTGTAAATACCTTATTGACCTCATTACTTTTGCTATTTGATTTGCATTCTTTGTTGAACTATTTAATCTGAAATATGTTTCCTCCCTTTCCAGGTTAGTTCCTCTGACAATTGCGTGGCACTATCTCGCTGACTTCGGAGCTGCTGTGGATTTTTATGAATCATCGTGCATCACTCGGAAAAAAATTATATCACAGGTATTTTGATTGTATTCCGAGTAATAACTCTTTAGCGATCCTCTAAGATCGTATGTGTCGACATAGTGTGTGGCCGACTCTTTACCAAGTGTGTTTTATGTGCCAAGGCAATGCAGTACGATGGAAGTTTTCATCCTATCTCTATGTTTTCCTTCTTGTTTGTAAATATTTATTTTAATTTAGCCTAGTAGCCGTAGATAAATTTGAAATACAAAGCGCTCTTCAATAATACCCATGTGTTTGTTTAGTGTTTATTGATAATTAGCTTCACTTAGGCTAGTTTTTAAGAAATTACTTCAGTCTTCAAGAATAGGAAAGCATTTTGCGCATATAGTCATCTATTATCACTCAGTTGCTTACAGAACAAATAGCCCGATTACTGGTCTAGTGGGTAGAGCGTTGGACTACTGACCGGAGGGTCCCGGGCTCGCTTCCCGGGCAAGGCACTCTGGGCACCTGCAGCTACACCCAAGCTAGTTGATATTTCGGGTACCAGATCTTCCTGGGAAACAATAACCGGCACAGGGAAACGAACTGGACCCCTCTACCCTGATGTGTGAATATTCACTCGCCGTCGGGCTTAGTACATGGGTGAGCTCTACTATCACCTACTAAACCGACCTTCGGGTTGATTACTGCGTTTATGGTTTTTACATATATATTTTGCTCTATTACACTTATATATATATATATATATACATGCTCCGATTGCTTGGCTCAGAGATGGCGTTAGGGAGCTGTTTCACCCGCCGAAGGTGAACTAGACAAAACACACAAGAAGAAAGGACAGTAGGTTAGCAAGCATACAGCTTTAAAATATCGCAGATCTCAGTGAAAATTAGGTTTCCTTAATAGCTTAACTGGTAGAACATCCGCCCGGCAAGTGGAAGATCCGGTGTTCACATCCCGGTTAAGGAAATAGTTTTACGTTTTTTTTTTATTTTCCCACCTTTCCTGTGTTCATCTTTTATGTGTTTTCCTATCCCTTTTCCGTACATCTATTTCTATGTGTGTGAAGTAATATTTGTTTATATATATTATGTATATATACGAGGCGTGTTCATAAAGTAAGGCCCGTTTGGTCACAGGAAAAAATATACTCATATGAAACACATTTTATTGGCACTTTTAGTTAGCTACAAACCTACTTCACTTATCTACATAATCGCCGTTCACTTCTAAGCATTTTTCGTACCGCTGTACCAGCTTCTTTAACCCCTCTGCATAGAAACTCGCCGCCTGAGGGTTGAACCAATCGACAACGCCTCGACAACTCTCGTCCACTGGACATTCTTTGCTCTTTGTGGTGGTCGGTGAGCATTTTCGGTACCCACCTTGCACGCAATGTGTGGTATCCGAGGTTTTCCGTAACAATATTGTAGACAGCAGTGCGTCCAAGTTGAGGAAATTGTTCAGCCAGGCCATTAATTGTCAATCGACGATCACATCGAAGTGTTTGTTCCACTTGCGAAACAATTTCATCGGTCAGAATACTGGGCCTACCACTTCGCTCTTCGTCATGGACATTTGTTCGTCCATTTTTAAAATCACAGCACCATTGTCTAACCTTTCCTTCACTCATAACTGTAGGTTTATAAACTAGGCATAATTCCCAATGAATTTCAGCAGCCGACAATCCTTTTGCGTACAAGAATCGTATGACAGAACGCACTTCACAGCTGGCGGGATCAACGATTGTCGCGGACATTGTTGTTTGCATGCACGGACAAGCAAACGCCTTCTGAAACAAAACAAATGCTGCTATAGCTTCTCAATGAATCAGTAGATGGCGCTGCAGGAGCAAAACTCTTTTCTGAAGCGCCAAAATTTAAATATAAGCAAACGGTACTTACTTTAAGAATAAGCCTCGTATAAACAAAACCAAATCCAGCCGCCAAATCTACATCAGGTTCCTCTTCATCTCCGTGTACTTCTTTCCTCCCTTCATCCCGTCCAACATCCCTATCCTGTTCCTGCCCTTTCCTCGCTTATCCAATATTCTCCCCTCTATTAGCTTCTTCCTCATTCCACTACCGCTCAATTCATCACCTTTTCCATTCACCGCTCAATTACACCTTTCATCCATTTTTCCTGCCTCCATAGGATTTCTCTCAACAAACCCCTCTCCTTACCCACCATCTCCAATGCTTCCTCATTTTCCGAGATATGTAAACTGTTCTACCTGCTCTATTTTTTCTCCTCCTATTTTAATGTTTAGTTTAGCCGTTTTCTTTCCGGAAAATTATATAACCTTTGTTTTATTAATATTGCTTCTCATCCCATATCAATCGCACTGAACCTTCAATTCACTCAGCAAAGTTTGCAGCCCGTTGGCTGACTGAGCAACTAATGCTTGGTCATCAGCGAACCTAACCAATTTTATGAATTCCCCTCCGACTTTCATTCCCACCTCCAGTTCTTCCCATGCCTCTTTAATCATTTCCTCCACATATACGTTGAAGAGCACCGGTGACAATGGGCAACCCTGCCTTACCCCTCTTCCTAACACCGCCCATCCGGACTCTCCGTTCCCCACTCCCACCTGAGCAGTCTGAGACATGTACAGGTTGCGGATCAGTCTCCTGTCCCTCCAATCCATTCCTTTTTTCTGCAATACACGCATTAGTTTTTCCCAATTCACACTATCAAACGCTTTTTCGAAATCTACGAAACAGACAAAAACTTTCTGATTGAATTCTATATTCCTCTCGATTAGTGATCTCATTACTGCAATGGCATCACGCGTACCTCTTCCCTTCCAAACCCAAACTGATCATCCCCTAAGTAATAATTTGCCTTACTCTCTATCCTTTTGTTGATGATCCTGAGAATAACGTTAGCTGCGTGGGATATCAAACTTATTGTTCTGTAATCCTCACATGACGAAGCCTTTGCCTTTTTTGGAATAGGAACTAACACCGATCTCACAAAATCTTCCGGCTAGATTCCTTCTTCATAGATACTACAAATCAGTCCATATAGGGCCTTTTTCCCGCATTTTTCTAAACATTTCAACAGTTCTACAGGGATGTTATCCACCCCCACAGCCTTATTTGCTTTCATCTCCTTTAATGCCCTTTCTATTTCATCGTCGAGTATGCCTGGACCTATGCTATCTTCTTCTACGTCATGTTCCTTTTCTATGTCTAACCTTGTCGGCCTAAGTTCTCTACCATACAGTGTTTCTATATATTCCTTCCATCTCTCTTGGATTTTTTCTCGTTCAACTATTATATTACCCCACTTAACTTTAACTGTTAGCACAGATCTTGCCTTTTTACTTCCCGATAATAAGTTAACCTTGCTGTATAGAGCACCAATTTCACCCTTCTTCTGTAAACTTTCCATATCCTCGCATTGCGTTATCCACCATTTTTATTTTGCTTTTTTTGTCGCCCTATATGCATTTATATATATATTTATGTATATATATATATATAGATATATTTATTTATTTATATTTTTTATCATTGTTATTTATATATTTGTTATATCGTTATTTAAAGTATACAAAGCAAAATAAAATTGAGAAAAGGTATTGAAGAGGGAAAAAAAGATGAAAGATGAGGCGAGCCCCTGTTTCCACCTGCATGGTCCTGAATTGTGTTGTCTCAATTGTGTGGAGATGCATTTTAAACGTAGGCACTGTAGTGCATGCAAGGTATTGTCAATATTATTCCCTATTAAAATGAAAATAAATTATTGACTTTTTAATTCCACACACTAAGTGTAGGGTATAATAAGTCAATAATTTCATTTAAATTTTTTTTGTAACTTCCATAAAGCTAAGCCGGATACCATAAAAATAATATTAAAACCGATGATTGATTGTCTTAAATGTTTGTTAGTGATCAAATTCAAGCTACAGCTGATGTTAATGCTGAACTCCCGACGTGGAATCCATATGAGTGGTGTGAAGGGGGTCATTCACATCGTAAATACTGAGGATATGCAACAATAATTAACACCAGTACAATGAGGTTATTTCAGAGTGGAAAAATCTTTCTCCTAGACCGGGATTCGAACCCGGATCCCTCGATGTCCGATTGAGTCCTTTAAGATCCCAGTTATGCTATCGGGGCGTCGGCCTATGACACTCCGGGCACTTTTAAAGGAGCAAGATGTTGTGAGGAAATACTGTGCCTACAATGTCACAGGCATTCGTAGTCGAGCGCGATGTGCCACAGGTCACGAGGTTAAAGGCAATTTTAAACACTGAGGTTGTTTTACCTTTGATAAATTCCAAGAAACTACGGGAGATGCCGCGACAGTAACTTTTGACGAATGATTTCTACACTCTCAAATTGTATCATTTTTAATATACATTTAGCGGATGACTCCGTTAAAAGCTACTGTCGCGGTATCTCCCGTAATTAATTGGAATTAATTAACATCATCATTCTAAATACTTATCAAAATTCTTATGGAGGTCTAGCACTTTGATTTCTCTCTGGGGATTCCTTTTTCAAAACCTGGAGTTTGATACCCGCTGAGTTGCATAATTTTTTTAAGATCGTGTGACTTGAAGGTCATTACGATCACAACCTGTCATAAGTAAATTTTTGCAAACTTTTTTCCTTGAGTTTTTTCTCTCATTGGTAATAATTACATCTAAATGCAGAGTTTTGGATGACATTGAGAATTACTGGAGGGATAGGTGCCTCATTCGAAAACTCTGCTCAGCCTCAGATTTCTAACAAGGTAGCTCAGGATTAGGGACTGAGAAATGTTGTTAGGTATTTCTGATGGGTACATCTAAGGAAATTTACAACTGATTGATTCCTGAGCACCAAAGACATAATCCCGCTAAAGAGGAACCAGCGTGACTGTGCTTGGGAGCAACGGTGGTGTCATATCAGGAGCCATGTTGTATAATGGAAGACACAGGTCGTATTAATTTGGGGAATCGAATGTCTTGACACCCAAATAACTCTAAATTCTCGACATATTGCGTTTATATCCAAGTCACAAACTAATGCAGTGACAAGTATTATTTTAGTGATTTGGATGTAACTTTAGTAATAGTTTTGATGACTTTGAAATAACGGAGTAAATTTACCAGTATTAGATTTTTTAATAAATTATTTCCATGATTATCTAGGCGAAATTTAGTTTCATAAATTTTATGAGAGTTATGCGCAGTTTTGCAAAACTATCTGATAAATATTTATAATGAAATGCACTTTTGGCGAATCTAACTATTAAGAATAATCTTGTTCAGATAATACCAATTGCTACGCGTTGAATGATTTAATATTTCGCAAATATTGCTTTTCCGATAATTTATGTCTGAGTCATGGCGTTTTATGTGGCGGATTATTTTTAATTCGGAGTGGATTTTTGACAAATCTGAACGACCGACTTGAGTCTTTTTCTTTAGACAAGTGGACATTTAGGTCGTGGCCTGATGCAATATTATTGAAAACGTCCCCTTGGTGCTGAAATTATGTCCATTACGTTGGTTGCCATGCAATGAAGAGAAATAGGCTCGAGAAAGTATTTAGGATCGGTCCCGATCCTCGGTCGCCACTTTTCTCTTTTTTTTCCCTCTTAATGATTTTCAAATCGCTCATTTAAGCTGCGTAAGCTCGCTTATCTTCTCGTGGTCTGACCTCCGAAGCACGAAGGGTCATTAAAACACGTTCCAGCTTCGATGGCGGAATATTATCCCTTAGCTTGCAGTTCTGGTTTTATTCGCGAGCATTGCGAAAGTGGTGACTTTGAAATCACTCGTCACCCTGGTCCAGCACGAGGTGGTTTTAAAATGTATAGGCCGTGCGCCGTAATTATGGAGATAGTGCATCTCATCCGGCCATGCAGGAGTATGCATAGTGAGGAGAGAACGCCCCACTCCCAAATTTAAAACATTTCCTCTGTAATTTGTTGACAAAATTAAACAGTCTTCATTGCATGAATTGACACAAACACTCGTTGAACATTTGACAATTTAAAATTAAAAATAGATATACTAATGACTGTCCAGAAAGTAACTTACGTTTTAAAATTAAAATTTGAATCTAGTGACGAGGCAAATTTATATTGCATACATTTTAAAAACACATTCTTAAACTATTTTTATACAATATTTTTTCATGTTGAGACATTAATAATGACGATAAACAAGATTTTAAATTCCGTTTCGGAAGAAATCGGCCGCCGCCTTTCATTATTAACCGCTTTTTTTACACACAGCATATAATCATATCTGCATCACTGTCAAAGTGTTGTGCTGCAAGCCACGTCTAGCGAGAGATCCGTAATCGTAAATCGGCTATTTATGCGAATTTTTCGTTGCTTTTCGCCGCAAGTTCATCTATTTACCAGGCTAGGCCGACCACTGCAATGTCCTCGTTGTGAACGTTAATGCTTTGGGCATTTTTAAACTTAATGCCCCATTACCTCCCTCCGCCTTCACTCATTATTAATCATTTATCACTCTCCCTAGACGGCACAAAGTTGTCTATTAATTTCAATTGGAATGTGTTTTTTTGCCAGTAAAAACAATCACAGATCGCGCTTCAGAACTCGCGAGGGGTTTCTATCGCAACGCACATTTTAACATTTCGAAATGTGAGCCAAGTAGAAGAACCGTCTGCACAGTGCCACAGCAGGATGTGCACTGAACGTAGGAACGTCTTGACACTAAGATCGTGTCAAGATCTACTCACTGTCACGTTAGGCCGAAACGTAAGGTATTTTCTGGACAACGGTTGTAAGTTCTCAATTTGTGACAGACTCTAAAGAAATTATCCATTTGGTAGCGACAATTTGAAGTTCCCTTTGAGTGACTGGCAAGTATCGATCGGCTGATAACCTGCGAATCAAACTCATTCCTCAAATTACTTTTAAGTAAGGTCGCATGGCAGCATAATGAAAGGATCGTTCGGCTGCTGCTGTCCAGAGGACGCTCTCGGGCCTTTCGGGTGGGTGCTCTCGCTCTTCCATGAACAGGGCAAGCGATTTGAGGAAACGCAACTTGGGGAAAACAACCTTTATAAAATAATCTCAATGCTTGGAATTCCTAGCCATATGGCTTTTTACGAAATGGGCCCTATAAACTTTGCAATCAACCTTCGCGTTCATAACTGCAATCGGTAGTGGTTAATCAAAGTTAAAAATATCGAAATGCGATTTCAGACGCCAAACTATTTTTTGCAAGGAACTCTAGTGCCCACTTGCATTTCTACATTATTTTCTGATATTACATCGAGTATACCCATTGGAAAAAGAGCGATTCCCTTACCAAACGCCTACTGCATTTGGAACAGCGCAATGGAATGTGTAGACTCAATTAAATACCTAGGCCTTAACTTCACTCATGATCTCTCCTGGGTGAAACACATACGAGAAATATGTGGACAAGCTAACAAAAAAAATAGGATTTAGCAGAAGAGTACTAAGTAAATGTGATGAAAATTTAAAGAGAAATGCTATCTGTCATTGGTCAGGCCTCATTTAGAGTATGCTTCAAGTATATATGATATCCTCACGAAGTTGGATTAATTGTCGAATTGAATCCCGTGCAGTGTAGAGGAGATAGATTTGTATAACGTTGTTATGATAAACTTAGTAGCATATCCAAAATATTATAGCAGATAGTCTGGGAATCACCCCAGGAGCGAAGGCGTAATTAGAGAATGAAGCTCTTGCATAAATTGGAAGGATGTCTCTTTAGCAGTGATGTTGAAAATGTATTAATACTCCTATCGTACTACGGTAGGAGGGATCATGTCAATAAAATTAGAGAGATTAAGTGTAGAACAGATAGATTTAAATGTCATTTTTCCACGAACTATAGGGTATCATAATAACATTGTTCGACCACGTTAGTGTCATGTTTGTGTAAAATTATTCTGGTGTGTATTCACCCCCTGCCACACCCTGGCGGTAGCTTTCAGGGTATAAATAAATATATAAAAATTAAATAAAATATTTATGTGTACCCAAGGTAATTCTGGCTACGAGCGGTCTATGGAATTAATGAATCTCACATTCAAATCGATCAATAAATTTGATTCACATGTTTTACCTCCAAGAGATTAATAAGTTTCAATTATCTATATAGTATACCTGTACGTATTCAAATCCCCTTTTACGATATATACTCGTGAATGAGTCCCCTAACGTCATATAAAACCCTAATTTACTCAATTTAAAAAATTATACTCTAATTTATAAAATCAATTGAACCTTTGAAAAACCATTCATTAATAGTGCAGAAGTTAAATCAGTAGTACTGTAACATGCCTCTAGAAGTCTGACGATATCCTATGGAAATGGCAATAAGACTCTCGTTAGACTCTGTGTCCTGCCGATGTGTCATTACGGCATTTACAGGGTTCGTCCGGAAGATAAGTGTACTGAGCTCAGGAAAAAAAATGTATTACACTTTTTAATATCTTAAGCTAATATTCCTCAAAATAGGACCCTTGTGAGTAGATACACTTGTTCCAGCGGCGTTCCCATTCCTGGAACGCTCCCGCGAAGGCATCATCGGGAACCTCTCGAAGACACGTCGTCACGGCCTCTTTGACGGCGTCCAAAGTCCCGTATCGCGTTCCTTTCAAACTCATCTTTACCTTCGGGAACAGAAAGAAGTCCGGTGGTGCCAAGTCCGGGCTGTAGGGCGGGTGCGGCAGCGTTGCCACGCCGTACTTGGCCAAGAAGTCCGACACGACAAGCGCTGTGTGAGACGGCGCATTGTCGTGACGCAGCCGCCAGATGTTTTTGATCGCTGGCCGGACGCGGGCGACTCGTTTTCGAAGCCTGTCGAGCACTTGGACGTAAAATGCAGCATTTACAGTTTGTCGTTCAGGTACAAATTCGTAGTGGACGACTCCCCTTTTGTCAAAAATCCGGAAAAAATCAGTACACTTATCTTCCGGACGAACCCTGTAGACCAATTTTAAAGAACATTTCCAATTTAAAAGTCATTCGACAGTTACCATTAAGAATTAAAAAAACGTGTGTGTTTCCGGTTGTGTGGGAAATAATAATCCATCAACCTGTTTTAATGTGGCCCAAATATTAAACAACTTTCGTTTGGGTTCTCAGCCCAAATAATTTGCATTCAATCTCACTCTTTTCTCTTTGCCCATCTGTCCAGTTTCAAACCAGTTTGAAACTTTCCAATTACAAAATAAAAAAAGGATGTTGGACGACGCCTATCCGCACACGTTTTTGTCGATTTAGACGATTTACTCCCCTCTTACTCAAAAGATGAAATCTCCACGAAATAAAAGTTGCCCTTTGTTTCAATTTTTCATTATTCCTTCTCTTTTGTTTATTTTTGGAATTTTCCTGCTTCAATTAATGAAGTACGCGGAAATTCAGACGATTAGATTTATGGAGAGGACGTTTTGTTATATGTTGAAATAAAAAAATTAATTTATCATGTGCACGTGTACATTTGTATACAAGTAGCTAAATCCGTTGTTTTTACCTCATTGGTCTTTTTGTCGATTTGCAGATTAGAATGTCCTCTTTGTCATTAATCATCGCTGTTATTTTTTTGACGCCCCTTGTGCGATGTGGCATTCACGTTCATTAATAAAGATTAAAATTAACTGTGAAAACGTTCGCGGAATGCGCTAATTATGATGGGCATTTCCTCACATGTTGGTGATTCCATGCATGTTACATTAATCCCTTTATTTAACTCTCCTATGCCTGATTTTCACTGTGTTGCAGGGTTTTATCCCTTGATTCGCGGCGGAGACCGCAAGGTGTAAACTGTCGTTTGAAGTAACATGTTTAACCCCGGAAAACGTGTCCTTATGGTTGTTTTTTCCGGGTGGATATTACATCCGCTACGAATCATTGCTTGTTTTAACGATTGAGGTGAAGGGGAAAGTATATGACGGAATTTAAGGGTATAAGGAGGTGGATGCATTGAAAATACCCGAGTGGAAGTTTTGTGGAGGTGATTTGGATTTGAGACATGCGATGGTAGCTACCGGACAAAGCGAGGAGGCTCGGAAACCTGGCCGAGGAGAATAGTGAAAACATCTTGTGGAAAAATAGCGAGTTTGAAGGTTCACAGAGCAGAAGAACAGTCCCAAAGGGTTGGGCACGCGTTGTATTCCATGAGAAAACTTGCAGTAATTGGGTTTTGAGAAGGAATGAGTTAAATTTTAATTGAATTCGATTGTTGTCGTGCTTAAAAATATTTTTTCTAGAAAAAGCCTTAAATACCACGATTGTTTTTACAAATGTTGAATGTACAATTTAAAAAATTGAAATGGAAGCTCATATACATTTGAGGTTCGATCCAGCAGAATGATGCACAACAAGTTAACGTTATTTATTTTAATAAAACTCTATTTGAAATATTCACCATATGTATCTTTTTCCCTTTGGACTATCAAATAACTTAATTTTGTTGCTAGTTTTAGTTGTGAATCTCTGGTTCTTATCTACATTATATGTTTACCAATTAATTAAATAATTGAACTGCACAAGGTATTTTCTATAGATATTAGAGCCTCCCTAATGTTGCCCGCAATGCTGATTGACGGAGGTCCCTAAAAACCAGTCTGGGTGACCGCTGTCGGGAGCCATGACTGCGTTCTACATTACTACATTCATGAAGGAGACCTCAGCTCAGGAATATAGGATTTGATGTTAGCACACGGCGCCAAAGGAAGGCATAACTACTTGAAAAAGGAATCTTGAATGATAACGGACGTCGTTCATTGATTATTCCATTGAAAGATTGAATTCCCTCCGTCTTTCACTACGAAAAACCTTCACTTTTCCGTCCACAGCACACCATTTCCATGTGCAAGCAGCATATTGTAAAGGAAGCTTTATCAGCAAAAGTTAACATTTCCTGACAAACGTGTCTTACTAGTGACTACGGAGTCAAAGTCGTTTAGGCTAAGTAGGAATTTTACGTAAAGAGGTCTGACAACACTTCCCTAGGGAACACCTGAAGTAACTTCTACTGCATTTGAGCTAACTCCATCTATCAATCAACTCTTTGTATCCGACTATTCAAAAAGTCTTTAATCCAACCCCGGATATTTTTTCTACACCATATGCTTATAGCTTAGAAAGTAGTTTACTATGAGGTAATTTGTCGAAAGCTTTTTTGAAATATAGAAAAACCGCGTCCACTTTAACATTGCCCTCTCCCGAAATAAGAATATAATGAACAAAAAGCGCAAGTTGTGTCTCGCAGGATTTACTCTTTCGGACTCCGTGCTAATTTTTCATTAATAACTCCTGACTATCGAGGTGTCTCACGATCAAAGTAGCAACTATATGGTTCATGACCTTACTTGATATTTATATGCCATGGATATGTTATTCTACCAGAATAGTACGCCCATAAGCACAAGCTTATGTCTACATATAAATAATATATTGGAATACACTAAGCTCAAATGACCGATCGTTTTAGGCGGCGGGAAGCACGCGTGAAAATAGTGTAAGGCGTAATACGAGGGAAGAAAGGGTTATTCGCCGGACAAACGCTGGAAATTTTAATAAGAGTTAAGGAATGGTAGCGCGGAAAGGGAATGCAATATGGGAAGAAACGGACGCGCGTCAAAGGAAAGCCTCGCCAAACCGTCTCGGAATCATCCCTTGGGAGGCTACGAGGGTTCGGCGCTTTTTAATATTTTCCACCGCTCCCGCCCTCCTTGATTCATTGTACTTCGTGCGAGAATTCCACTTCCACGCTTGTGGGCACATGCGACTCATATTTCATGGGCCTTGCATGCCTACAAATCCGAGGAATTACAAAGTTCCCCTCACCCGTAAATCAGGATGATTCGATCCGGGTTGACCGCATAAATTACTCCTGTGCCAGCCGAGTGTTCGTTTAACCAGTTTTAAAAGATGAACAACTCCTGCAGCACGTTTATGTGCGACGATGTAACTTTCTGCACTTTACTTGAGCCTTCGTAAACACCACGAAAATCCTCGCGAATCAACTTCCAAATCTCTATCCAGCGCTCGTCTACGAGAATTTGTGCTCTCATATATAATGGACGGTTGCAAAATGCAATCTGGAGACTGATAGGCTTATGGGAGTGATGAGGGAACACTTTGCTGAGAATTATAAATCGTAGGCGAATCACGCCCGCAAAGTTTTGTTATTTTGAAAGAGCCTTGGAATAATGAACTATTCGCCTCATCTATCCGGACGTAACAACGTACAAAGTGGAATCGGGAGTTCATTATTTGAACCCCTCCCGCTATGGCTGACACTATTTAAAATGAGCACCATGAACTCATCTAAGATAATTGATAATGATCAATTAACAATTTTTCTAATCAGCAATTTGATGAAGGTGGTCCAGAATTAAAATTTACAATATTGATGTGCTACAGTTGGTTACCCCACCAAAAAAAGATATTTACAAAGGTACAATTAGTTTTTAGACCAAGGGCGTAAGGAAAAATGCTCAGGAGAAATTTTTCAATTGACTCATAATTACTATGAGAAAATAAACTGGTAACATGATTCCAGCCAATCTATTTGAATTCCCACACCGTAAATGAATAAAGGTATAGTTTAATACATTTCAAAGGCCAAATGACACGTAAATAGTGTCCTCCACACTAATCAGTATAAGGTCGTCAGTATGATAACTCAAAAAAACAAACTCTGTTAATATCCTTTCAGCCTTAGTGCAGGGTACGTAGAGTTGATAATCAAATTTGAAACATCGCAAAATGCATGAGTAGAATGAGGGACTGGTGACTTTTTGAAACGTTTATATGTAGGTAGCAGAGAGATAACATGTGTTGGCTGCGTGACTGTTATTCCTTAACACACCCTAGTGATCGATCGAGTGGTGGTCAGCTTGTTTTATTATTTATTCATTTTGCCTTTTGTAAGTGATTGAGATATACGTGGGTCACTCTTTCTCAAACATACCCAAGTGACCTAGTGTGTGCTTCCTATTTCTCACCTCACTTGTAACCTTGTTTTATACCCCTTTAAACATAGTGCCAATCAGGTTTACGGCCTCGGGTATTTCGTTTTCTATTGCTTCACGACCGTGGGTCCCTTCATTTTAAATTTACATCAATTCCATAGGCTTCTAGCTTTGTGAGTATTTCTACTATGAGATATTCGAACACTTGAGAAGGCATTGCGTACCGAGGTGAACACGAAATTTGTATCATACACTACGTATGAGACAGGATTTATACGAAAATGGAGTACGCCAAAAGATGCTACCGATCAGCACTCAGCACCTTCATTCCAAGTATTGAGCAGGAGTGACAGCGGTTGATTAAATAAATTTTTAAAGCGTTTAGAAATTGTGACAACTATTTTACGTATTATTCCATACCCCGGACCAAATGATTTGAATTGCTAATGTCGTATTTCACTCGAAGCTATCCAATTCCAACAACATGGCGACCGAGATTGAACTCGTCGAGTGGAAGGTTGTGCAAGGCCTTTGCGAACAACAGGAGGGACTCCTGATCAAGTTATACCCAAAAGTTACGGTTTTCCCTGCCCCCCCTCTCCCACCTAGTCATCCCATTCCTCCGTCTAAAGGGTCACCTTGGAGAGTAGAGGGCGCTTTTGGAGGGAGGTGGGGCGGCGGTGCGAGGGGAATGGAGACGGGGTCGGGGTGGGAATGGGTCCAGCCGTAAGAAGAAGGACGGCTTGAAGTGAGATAAGTGGCGCCAGCGAGGAGGGCAGGGGGTGGGAGGTGGCGGGGGTAAGGGCTGTCGAGAAAAAGGAGGATAATGCTGCTGTTTGGAATGGGGGTCGGTGGGGAGGGGGGCCACGGAAGGGAAGGAAGGGTGTGGGAGTAGGTTGCTAGGTGCGTCACCTAGCGCCGGTGCGTCGGGCATCCCCGGGCGGTGGTGATCCGCCGACACCGGAACGAAACGGATCCGAACTGTTATGGGGCGACCGAGACGGCGAAGTTACACCCCCTTAAATTCTTCTTCTGCCGTCGCCACTCCAGGGGTGGAAGGGGCGGTGGAGGCATCGGGGAGAGAGAGAAGGGGTTGAAATCGCTGATGGAATAGGTGGCGCCGAAAAGTTCAGTCATCCCCGGGAAGTCGGCGCCCCGACGACTCTCCCGAAAGAGGAAAGTATATATATCAGCAATGTTTGAGGGCTCGGGAGTCGTAAGAAAAAAAATAAACAGTAAAAAAGTCGAGAAATATGTTTGCCGCACAGTTATTCATTTTTCGCTGCAATAAGTAAACGTATTCGTCAAGTGCAGGTAAGGACGAAAATAACAGGCAGGACTCGTTTCTCAGAGATAAAAGTCAATTTGCAAGTCATCAAAAGGCAGTACACATATGTTTGGCAAATTTATAGTTTTGGATATAAATTTCCATTTACTTTAACATTACTCTTGTTTTTTGCCTTCCAAAGACAGTTGATCCATATACGGGTCCAACTACAAGGAATAGTAACTATGTACATTCTGAAAAACTGGTCCCAGGGATGACAAGCCAATTGATCAGCTGTTAAAGTAGTAGTAGGGTTTTAATATTGTGTTTTTATCATCTTTCCAACGTTGTGACCGCGTTCATTTCGAAAGGTTTTACCTTATTCGCCATTATCATCGAGTATCATTTTTTTCGACGCTCAGAAGAGCAACTAAATAATTCTGTACTACGAGAGCCTAATTGTCTTAATATTTTAATTCAAAGAATTACTATTTTCCGGCCATGATACGTATAATAAAGCCAGCGATATTTTAATTCAAATACCCATAATTTGATATAATTTGGAGACGTGAATGGTATAAAAAGATTAATGCTGCTGGGCAATGTTATTATAAATGACACGATTCACTACGGTACGCTTTCTTAAACAGGACACTGTATCATACGTTTAACAATTGTCGAAACAAACACGTATTTAACCAATGCTTTGAAAGGAGAATATATCTCTGGAAAAAATATTATAAAAAATGTTAACTCAGATATAAAACAGCGTTTCCGCATTGTGACCAAAGTTCATTTTAATTCATCAAGACATCTCAGCAAAAAATACTTGATTGCCATCGCATTTCCCACCATCTTATTTTCCTAAAGAGACGGTGATCTCTGAGGTGTTTGCAGTTAATGAAGTCGTGAATGATTTGTAAGACTCTCCTGAGGGGACCAAATACTTGGGGCTGATGCTTTAAAGCATGATTTAAATTATAGTTTTATTGTGATGAATTATGAGGATGAAGTAAATATTTATCGATATTTCATGTATTAATTTGTACAGATTGTACTTGTATTTTGTTGAGTCATTTTAGGCCCATTGAAACCATGTAATATATACCTTAATCACATAGTGAACAAACACATGAGTCATAAGATACACCTTATATTGCCAATAGTTAATGATGCTGAAATTTGTATGTTTTCATAGCATCACTTTGTCGTCTGCCATATCCCTAAATATATTATAATAGGGTCCTTATACCTGTATGTATTTTCATTTCACTGAAGAAACATGAATCCCAGAATAACTAATTGAAATATCTATAAACTATAAAGTTCTGGAGGGAAAACTGTTATTTGGGAAAATTTAGCTTTATATCTAAGAGAGAGAAAGAAAGGGAAATATACTGATTCCAAAGCTTAGGGAAGCAGGACTTTTATCCATTTAGCGATCGAATGATCGAGGGGTTTGATATTCGTTTCTGAAAAGATCTATTCTTAAAATCTATTGTTTAAGCATTCAGTAAACCGTGGTTGGCAGAGTTGGCGAGATCACTTGGATCAAGTGTATAAAATTCCCCGAATTTTGGATACATGATCCAAGCGACCAATGTATGTTGGAATGCAAATAATTTGCGAGACCTCGGTGGTGAAACATGCGGATCTGAATTTATTTAGTAAGTTCAACCTAGCATTGAATGGTCTTTCTTCTAATGAATCCCACCCTAACGCCACAAGCATTTCAGTGACGCTTTTCGTTTTATCGTAACGAAACGGGCTGCCTAGCGTTGAAACTTCTCAATTTCCCGAATGAGGCCTTTTTCACTTGGATCTCAAACGCTGCAGGCATATTCTAAGTGAGGCCTTACAAGAGCGTGGTAACAACCTTCCTCGACCTTGGAGTCACTTCTGCCGACAATAGGTCTAATAAGTTCCAATTTTGTATATGCTTGCCCGCAGATTTTACGTACAAGCACTTGTATGTTTCTGTATATATACTCGTATGAGTACTTGTATGTGGGTCTCACAAGTTAAGTCTTTAGTGATTGTAGTAGCACCAAGGCATTTTACCATATCAACTACTGCTAGGCCAAATGCAGCTAATTTGTAAATCCCGTTGATCTTTGAAAGCAATTTACTAACGAACATTTATTAAGATTTAATGGCAGCCCCATCTTGAATACCATTTAGTAATGCAATCTAGATCCTGTGTCAGAATTAAACGATCCTCATCTCCAGATACGTATCTCCCGACAAATCACCTTGTCATCCGCGAACATCCTCATCTTACTTTTCACCTTACGGTTCAAATCGTTAACAAAAATTAAGAAAAGCAGCGGCCTTGTCACAATTTCCTGAGGTACCTCCGCTGATTCCGTAAAAAGTTACTGTTGCGGCATCTTCAGTTTCTTGAAATTTCCCCGAGGTACCTCCGAAGTCACTCGTCACCAGGCTTGCATGGATGTGTTTATTTTGCATGTGGTTTTGTTCTCCTTAATGTGTGGTGATCGAATCCCTACCAACCCGAACCCCCCCGGCACACGCCCTTGCGGGGTATTATGTACAAGTAGATGTATATGATGTAGGCATCAATCGATCTTGCAATCACTCGACGGGGTGAGTGAGACGGTCACTTGGAGACCGACACAGAATGATCGCCCTTCGCTTTCACTGTCCTCTTAGTTGAATGGCGAATTTTCGTCTGTTATCTTTATTCGGTGATAATTAACGGTGTGAAGAAATGCCAGAATGTTGTTTTTAGTGGTCTGAAAGGACATGATTCACGTGGAAATGTACACAAATATTTAGTAAAAAATCGAAATAACATATTATTGTTTTGAAATAAATTTTTATAACCAACTAATTGGAGGCTGTATTGATACTTCAGGAATATTCTATAAAATAAATTATTTGTAACTGAAATGCCTAGGCGATACATGCAACCACGCTCAACACTTAAACATGGTCTTTCTCAGGGTATGCGAAGATTAGGCAAAGTAAGACACGTCTGTAGGTAAGTAGAACTTAATTTAAACTCCTCCTGCAGATTTAGTGACACTCAAGTTGATATGAATAACATGATTTAATAGAGCTTAAAAACAAAGCTGAATCATTTTATTTTGAGAATATGGAAAACTCTTTGGATAAAATTTAAATGAAATGCACTCATATTTACACTGTACTTTACCCACTGCCATTGGAAATTTAAATTCCATTTTAAATTTATAATGACAGGAGTCATTGGTTGTAAATATTCGCCAATTTATAGCGAGCGAGAATTCCATTTAAGGTTATTATTTTATTATTCCTACGTGAAACTGATATTTGCGGGACATCTCGTATGTAGTCGTAATAATATATAGCGTACTTTGTCGTGGTTGATTCATATATTTTTATTTCCTAGCAACGATAGTCGTCAATAGTTCCCCCATACGACGCTCTTTATGAAGTCCCGATAGAAGATTTCGGGTGTGCACCAAGCGGTAGAGCTCCATCGGTGGTCGTTTACGAAGCACTACGACCTTGCCACGCTCGTTAAGGCAAGCGATAGTTGCGCACCAATGGAAGTAAGTGCACTGTGATAGCGCGTCGAAGAGGATGCCGACGGGGCGCGATTGGAATCAGAATCGCTGCGAGTCGATGTTTGCGATTGCATGAAACAGTGCTCTCGGAGCAGCCGCGGCGAAGGGTCGCCTCCAAAAGAGTGACGCCCTACTCTCTTTCTGCTTCTCAAACGCCGTTGCGTCGTCCCAGTCACCGAGTTTAAAGATGAGTGAATTGATGGTGTAATTTTGCTTTTGTTTGTGTATTTATTGTATGTTTATGTGCGTATATATATGTGAGAGATGAAGAGAGACCTGATGTAGAGTAGGTTACTGGATTGGGTTTTGTTTGGAGTTACAAAATGTTTTTTTGTTAGTTGTGTCCATCCAAAAACCTACCTTAACCGGTAGATTGCCTTAACCAAAAAAAAAATATATATATGTATAACTTAGCAACACACAATGTGAGAATACATAAAAGGAACACAAACGTTATTTCTTGATAATTTCGACGGAATTTTGCTCCGTCTTCCTCGGAAGATTAGAAAGGACTCATATGATTTTTTTTTGGTTTTGTTGGGGAGGCGACCGACAGCTAAGGTCATTTGCGCCATTAGGGATGGGTGGGAAAGGAAGGGTGGAGAGAAACCCGGCGTCGGTATTAGCCTACCCTTGTCGAAAGGCGCCAAGGAGTCCACAGTTTAACGTCCTATCCGACGGACGTTGTACTCACTCAAAATGCTCTCCACAAAGCACCTCAAGTATGGATCGTAAAATATTTGTTGTCTCCAGGATTTGAACCCGAGTCTTCGCGGAGAGAAGCCTGCCCGTTAGCCTCCGCACCATCCCGATCCAGGACTCATATATATATATATATATATATATATATATATATATATATATATATATGTCTATATATATATATATATATATATAGTCTCAAAAATGTCACTCCCAAAACAAAAGACGAATTATTTTCAATCGTTCCAAAACTTTAAATGGGATACGCTGTGGAGTATCAAAAATCTTTTTTTGAAAAACTTATGGAGCATAGCGATAATTCTAATTGGAAATCCTCAACTTAGTTCATTTTCGATGTGTTGACTTCAAAAAAACCAAAAGTTTAATAGATTAATCCGAGGTGCAATTGCCATTCGCTGACGGTCTCATTATTTTCGCCATCTTGCATTGTACCCTTACCTATAATATCAGGTTCAACAACTGCTAATTACAGATAATTATAGAGATGTTAGACGTTTTACGAAAGAATATCGCTGCAGGCATGTGTTTTATTACTACTGAGTATTTAATAAAACGGGAAAACTATATCGGTAACGGGATATGTGTACTGCAAAGGTGCAGGCGAGATTTCCGTCCAGAATTGATTCAAAACTGAAACTTAAACCGAATTCTGTACTACATTTAATTTTAAACGTTTCTTTATATTGATAGGATTGTTAGATGCTGGCCCAAATATACTGAGAATTCAACAATTAGACTAATGCAATTTTCTGTTTGACATTTATTTATCATGTATTTTTTAAACAAATAAATGCTTTTTCCTTGAACTTTTTGTTTGCATTAATCTTTGTTAATATGGCCAAGTTTGGAATAATAATTGAGACTCCCATCCTGAAGTATGTGATATTTCTAGCAATATAAATTTTAATTCACACTGCGACTAAAATAGCATAAGTTGTTCAAATGTGTCCAGAGTATCCTCACTCTGCTCTCTTCTTCGAGATGTAAATAGGGAAGCTCGAAGTTACGCCGAGGTTAAATCCTTTATAAATCTGGAATCGCGCAGAACTTTGCGACGAAATGTATTATTTTCCGCCTCGCGAGATTTCGTCGCCTCCTCTAGGACTTGCTCGAGATTTCCTGTGTGAAAGGAAAAGATAAGGCGATCGGGAAAGAGCGGACGTGGGCTCGCAGGGAGGACGACGACTGCCGTGGATCGGCTCTCTTCCCTCCTCCTCCCTCCCTCTCTTCATGCGAAGCATCTCCGCCGTAATACTCTCGGACGGAATGCTCGACAGAACGGAAATAGAAAACCTCATGGAGAAAACATTTCCCCCCACGCAAAAATAAGAATTTGCCCTTTATCTCTGCACATACTAAAATATTCTTCATTGAAACCGATGGAGCAACCTTTATGTGCGTGCGTTGAAAAATGGACGCCTTCGAGAGATCGGCAGGCAGCCCTGTAATTTTCCAATTTCGGGAATCGTTCTTCCCAAGGAGAAAACCCCGTCGAGTTGGAAGACGCATTGTGATTCATGTCGAGAGCTCCCACTGCTATAAGATTACCACTGAGTAAAAGTATGTGTATTTCGCATTGACACTCTTAAAGACTCCTTCCTTCGTTCTTCATCCAAAGTCACTTACAGCTGTGTCCATTCGCATTCTTATGTTAATGGAATTTTGATACAGGTTTCAAGGTTGAAAGTAATTATTAGGTTTTTGAAGTAAACTCTTTATCTATTCAGCAATGAATGTCAAGTTAAAGAATAACAGTGAAGACAGCAGTTAGGACTACTAACAAAAATTATAGTCAGCGTCATTCAGCCATTTCGTGGCCTTACCTCATGATGGAGGCATTTTAATGAAGGATAGCTAGACAAAATATTGGCAACAGCAAAAATAATCCTAAATTGCGAAACAAAAATTGGGGCGGATAGTCGCGCCGTATCTTCGCAATGAGCGACTTGCGGTCACTGACGGCGAATCGCTCAAATAGCTCAATCGATTATCACTTCAAAGCATTAAAAATGAGATTAAGAAGTTTTTTATCGCTAATGATTCACATTAGGAAGGAGCGTATTCTCATGTAATGCTTTTGGTTGACAACTTTCGAAGTAAAATTTGCTTTAACGCTAGTGGACAATTCGGGGTGACCGGGAAGGGATTCTTAAAGCCATCAGTCATCAGGAATCAAAGGTCCTTATAAAGGTTTTCTTCCGTTTCGTTTTGCGGCATTGATCTCATTGGAAGAGGTCTTCGAATTTAATTCATCAGCCTCACCGAAAACATTCATTTGAAGAGCATGTTGTCATTTATTTTAATCTGAGGTTTACTTTTATCTTAATATATAAAACTAGTAGAGATCATCGTATTATAATATCGTGCACATTTACTTCTTATGAAAATTTGTCAAGGTGTTCTCTAGTTATCGTTCTTCTTTGCTGATCCTTTTTTGAAAAATCATTGCTCAATACTGTTAAAAATGTCTCCAAATCTATCGATTTTAATATTATTTTGTTTTCCCTTTCCTTTTCCTCAAACCTTCCAAATGTTACCGTAGCCACTGTGGCAAATCGAAGAATATGCACTCGGTGAAAATCATAATGCAAAATGTTTGGCAATGCACATAATTTAAGGAGTATTAGTGACATCCAAAGTTCCCTTAATGACATCATCATCATCAATAGCCATGTATCCTAGGATCCTCTTGACGACACAGCTCTCTGCAAAATGTGTTATTCCACTATCCTCTTCATTTTCACATATTTATGCCCTTAGACACCAGTCATTAGTGACGAGGGGACTTACCTTGTGAAATTCGCTCTCTTGCGCGTGCCTGAGAGGCATCCTTGATTGTATTGATCAATAGTAACAGTTTTTTTGCGCTATAAGTGCTATAACAGGTAAAGGTTTAGACTCATTTGCAGGAAAAATAAAAAGTTCAACTGAAATCCTATTAAGTATTCGATGATTTCACTTGAACCGGCACAGAGCATCGGTGATTAATCCGATTACGCCGAAAAAGCACTCATCTGACCACGAATGAGTTTTAATGCTGGGGAAATCCTAGTGATTCGTAAAACAAAGAAAAAATGTCCGCAATTGTACAAGTGAGAACCTTTTTTCCTATTAATCTATCTGGTGCTTTTCTTTTTCTCTACATATCGTATGCCAACTGACATCAGAGAGTAGTCTGAGGTCAAATGTCTGCAAATTAGGCGGGTTAATTCCGAATGTGGAGTAGTCAATCGCGTGGTAAACTTTTATTTTAATTTCAAGTTCTCTTGCTCACCCTCAAAAGAGTGAAAATTGCAACGCGACTGAACAAACCTTTAAACTCTTTAAATCTAGCTGATAGTAATGGAGTGTGAATCTTGAGTAATGACAACTATTTTTTATTAACAATATGATATCTACTCTCCACCATAAGTTTGGTGATATTCAATGGATTCTAGTTCTTAGGTTATTATCAATAGGAGCGTTTACTACCCTGTCCAATAAATACGTGAAAACACTTTATTTTGCAAAATTTAGTCTACATTGATTTTTCCCCCTTCAAAGTACACTCCATTTGATGATATGCACTTACTTATACCATCTTCTTCTCCATTGTTTAAAGCACCCTTGGAAGTCCTCGGCAGTTTTTAGGGATTTTAGTTGTCTCGTCGTTTCTTGCTTTATGGTGTCCACATCTTTCCTTTAATATCCCCTCATCACATTTTTTCATTTTGGGAATAGGAAAAAGTCGCAGGGGGCGAGCTTGGCGAATAAGGATGATAAATGATGGTAATTGACTTTATTGACATGCATATAAGTTACCTTACTCTCTAAGACAAATTCTGCATTAAGCTAATTTTAGTACCCGTAAATCTCTGTCTTGGAGGAGGATAGACCTTTTTGATGGACTCCAAGATGAAACGAACTATTTAGAACTAGAAAAAAGTGTTTAATTTTTAATTTTTTTGTTCAAAGCTGTCCACATCATTACGGTGAAATGTCTAACTAAAAGGCGAAACATTAGATTCAGTGATTACTTAATCACAATTCATTCGAGAGAGTTTTCCAAAGAATTTTGTTTTACCTTCGTTTTAAATGATAAGAAATACAAGTAATGTATTTAAATTTGCAATGATCCGCTGATGGAATTTGGTGGACGAAAGCTGTTTATTGTGTGGAAACCAAATGAGTAATGTTTTGAACAGTCCATTATCCTTGGTTTCGGCATCCAACAAAAAACTGTAAAGGAAGAGCCAGAAACCCACACATGGACAAGGGGTTGAAAATAACGACTAAACAATCTAAAATGATGACTAAAATCCACAGTAAGGTACTGTTTTTCAACTTATTTCTTAGGTCTTGGGAATAGAGTCAATGAGCTAATACAAGGTTTACATAAAAAATATCTGGGAATGTTTTGGAAAAATGATTGGTTTCAGATAATGCTACGATGCCTATCAAAATTCTTCAAAGTACATCCCTTGAGCGTCGACACACTTTACCCAGGGGCTTTTCCACGACTCGAAGGTTCCCTGTTAGGCAGATTGCGGAAGATCTTTAAGGTTACGCGTGCAAGCTTCTTTGACGGCACTTAGGGTCCCATGGTGATGTCCTGTGAGGGAGGATTTCACTTCTGGGAATAGGAAATAGTCTGCCGGTGCCGAGTCGGGATTGTAATTGTGTTGGGGTATCGTCGCGATGCCGTTGCAGAAGGTATTCGCAAGCAGACACACTCGGCTCTGTTCTTTGGTCGTCCGTCAAGATCTTCGGGAAGAGCTTAGCGAATATCTTTTTCATCACCAAATTTTCATTGATATTGAAGTGTGCACTGTCATCTTGTGTCAATGTCAATCTAATCTGCGATCATGCGCACACTTGGTCTGAATTCACCAATGGTCTGAATTCAGCAATTAACGCACACGTTGCATATTGTCGTCGGTTATTGTAGTACACGGCCCTCCAGCGCTCACTTAGACTAAGTATTTCACGTTGAAACCCCTATACATGGCTAATATTTTGAAGTAAAGGGACTTCCTACCTTTCTTATTTTAGAAAGGGTGCAGTTTTCGGCTGTTTAGAATTCACTTACGAATTTAAACTTCCACAGTTGGAATTTTTAAAAAATATCTAAGGAAAAAAATTTTCTCTTTTAGTTGTTACATGTGAGTCACATCTTTAAAATTTGATCTTATTTTCTAATATAGTTGTTTTTAATTTATCACTTTCATTTTAGAGATATTATTAAAACTTTGCAAATTTTTAAATCCGATAACTGAACCCGCCACTTATGCTCATCAATGTCCGTCGATGAGCTCATCCTACTTGACTGTTCCGAAGAAGGATAATGGAGTACTCATTAGATTGACTCCCTTAGTAGTTTTTATGGGAGGCGACCGAAACCTGACATCATTTGCGCAATTACGGATGGACAGGAAATGATGAAGGGTGGAGAACAACCCGCCGTCGGCATTAGGCTACTCTTATGGAAAGGCACCAAAGGGGTCCGCAGCTTAGCGTCCCATCCGACCGATGGCGTTTTTATTCAAAGTGCTCTCCACAAAGCACCTCAAGTAGGGATCAGGATACTACTGTATAATATGTGCCGCCCCCGGGACCCAAACCCAGGCCCTCTGGGTAGAAAGCCACTATATTAGCCAAATCACTGTCCCGATACCCCAATTGACTCCCTTAGACCTCAGTTCTCTATGTAAAAATGTATTAAATGCCATCAAACGCTTTGAAGTACTCCTGTCCTCCGGGATAATACCATCCTTGCTAGCATCCATCCCTAGCATAGCATCAGCCATTAATATCTGTGACTTGTGCAGATGTTGCCAGTCTAGTCGCCTATACGAGACATAAACGGTGATATCCCGCTCTATCGTCATGAGAGCAGCAGCCGTCTCTTCTGTAGAGTGGTCCGTCCGCTCCTGTTCTTCCCTCCCTCAGAGGCGCCTTCCATAGTACAGCCAGCGCCCTCCTTTCACATCTCGCTCATTATCCGCTTGCCAACGTCATTTTCTCTCACCGAAATCCTTCAAATTCATTTTCCCCTCTGCTCTCCTCTTTTTGAAGGTTTTTTTGCCTCGGAGAGCCCTTCTGCGACGACATTGTCCCGCCTTCTTTGGAGTGATTTCGACAGACGTTCTCTCTCTCTTTCTGGGTCTCCTCCGCTCACTTCACTTCATCTTTATTCTCATTCTTTAGCCCAGAATTTCTTTGGCTGTTTCCAAGTTTGTTTCTCTGCTGATGGTGGTATCCGAGCACGTATTTTCAACTTTTAAATATTCACGTTTGTGTCTTGAAAAGCAATTAATACGCAATGTGAATTTCATTTCTTCATGCATATTTAATAGAAGTGACTTGGTTACGAACTTAATTAAACCTATGTTTCGATGTTGGACGTCATCCTCAGGTATGTTTCTGACTTCCGTGAAATAAAAGTTTTTAAGTTTTAAGTTAATGCGTGGATTACAGAAAATTAATGTTCGCCAAAACAAGCTCATGTGCCTGAATAAAAACATACGCCTCACCAAATATAGAAAATGTGGATGTACCAGGATGTGAATATGCATCGAATAAATTTATTTGGAATGACTTAATTAAGAAGCGCAGAAAGGGAGAGAGAAAAAGAAAAGATTGGAAGAGGAATCTACATCTACACAATACCAGCAAGCCAAGCCGCAGCAATACCAAACTATAGAAAGGGCGCGTGGCGGGGGATGTTAGGGCATCACCCGTAAAACAGAATTCAACCACAAGAAATGCTAACTTTCACCCAGAAAGACGTCCATAGTCAGGCAAATCCCATTTTAACACAAAAAAATGCAAATACAGATACGGTTTTTTACGGCCAGTGGAGTTTCCCCCTTATTATTATTTAACCTAGAGGCCGTAGAGCTCTTGAATTCTTGCTAGTGATATTGGAGATAAAACGTGAGAAGGCAAGTGGTTTAGAGGACGGAAAGGGATAAACTAAGATAGTGGCACTTGAATATGCTGAAGTGATTCTTTAACCGGAGTGTTTATTAGGGATAGAATGTATATGAATGAATGTAGGGATGGTAACGTAGAAGAATGGACGAATCACAATATAAATACAGAGACGATAGAAGTGGGTATCCTGGAAAGGGGTAATATGGAGAAAAATATTCAAAGGTAACATCTGCTATTGCGACCTTAAACCAGAAACTTCAACTAAGTCTAACCCGAAAGGAAACGGCCATTAGAAAGATTTGTGTGCGAATGTACCCTGCAGCAATTGGTCTTATTATAGTCTTCACAAACGTTGATTTTTATATTGAAGTCCTAAAACTGAGTCCCAAATAAAATTAAAAATGAATTTGGTCTTTCCCATTCTGAAGAGAGCATATCCCATCCGTACCTACCCATCCCGCATATCCCACCCGTCTCATTTCCCAGGTTCAGCGCATATAATTCCTCGAACTATTATGGCATAGGGTTTTTAATGTTTTCTACGAAAATCCGGTTTGTTTCTATATGTCAGGAATTAAAAAAAAATTTGCCAATGTTACCTATGTTCTTCCAGATGTCAATGATATGATATGTTATTATTCAATGAAATCTCTGTGCACTTGCGTCGCATTATTAAATCCTTCGACTGGATCGTAAAGTGATGTCCAATCAGCTTTGCTTGCTCATAGTATCAACTGTACCTCTTTCACGAAAATGCACCGCTTACTTGTGACATGTATTTTCATGGTGTTGAGAGAAGTGAATAGTTTTTAATTCCATCGCAAATGTTTTAAACCAACGATGTATATATATAAACATATATATGTTTGGAAATACAAAATGTTTATTTGATAGTTGTGTCCATCCGAAAACCTACCTTAACCGGTAGATTACCTAATAATAATAATTATATATAAATATATATATATATATATGCATACAAATGTGTTTCTCTCTCTCTCTTTATCTCTCCCTCTCGTATCCGTGGCAACCGCACGGACTCGGCGAAATGATTCGTGCCTCTTCACTCCGGCTCAGCGACAAAAACCACGGCAGTCGTATTCCTCAAGCATCTCTTTTTTATTATTTCGTCTGAGCGAAAGGTTTGAATAGGCGTGTGACTCCAGCCTCTAACACTCCGAGTGGTGAATCAATATTTGTCTCTCCTGGAACGGAGGCAAAGGTTCAACGATAGGCTGAAAAAAATAAAAATAACCCTCGCCCTTCTTTCTCGTTTTCTTTTTAAATAATTTTTTTTTATCGGAGGAAACAGTCCGTGTGAGGTTCGTGGGAGTGATGTTAATAAAATGTCAAGGATTTCTGGCGTGGAAGTACTTGTAGAGGTGCGAAAGCGTGTTCACCCCATTCCTTACCCCTTTTGCCGCTACTCCTCCTTGTTCAATTTGACATATTTCCACGCTCGAAGGGATTACGCGAAGGTCGAGAGACTCTCCTTCTCTGACGCCACTTCCTGCCACCACATCCCATGCCAGTGAAGAAATATTTCCTGTGAGCGAGTTTCGGGACGGGCTGCATGCTCCCCCGTGTCGGCGCTCCCCCTGGGGAATGCACACCGGGACTGAGTTTCGCTCTCTGCGCTGATTGTGAGGGGGAGGAATCCGTTGGAATCGATACATCAGATTCTAATTTTAATACACATTTTTAGATCCTCAGAACAAGTTCATTTTTTCAAGAATTTTTAAGTCATCCTGTTGAGTGTAACAATATGAAAAATATGAATTAGATAATACAGAATCCGTTCATAAACGCATTTGAATTTCCCGCGTCACTCCTATTGATCGGATTGGGATAAAACCACTTGTACCGAAGGGATTCTAACCTTGCCGCGAAACCAGTCTCAGTGCTCTCCAAGCTGTAGAAGCAGCAGGACGTCAGTTATTGTAAACCTCTGCGCGCCGACCGTGTCACGGAAAATATGGAATCGACGATCGAGCTACGTTACGCGATTACTAAGTTTTGTGCTAAACTGAAAAAATCTCTTGAGGAGACTAACGAGATGATTCGTGAGGCT
This sequence comes from Hetaerina titia, assembly GCA_037158775.1. NCBI lineage: Eukaryota > Metazoa > Arthropoda > Insecta > Odonata > Calopterygidae > Hetaerina > Hetaerina titia. Next base: position 130,469,845 of record CM073769.1, read on the forward strand.
AAAGGGGACTCTGCTCTGTCCTTCTCACAAAATTTGAGGTGGTTCAGGTCTTAAAGGAGGGCCGGGAAGAGGTTCACGACGAACAACGCTCTGGGCAGCCGTCAACCAGCAGAATCGACAAAAACGTGACTTGTCGACAAATTTTGGATTTTGACCGTCGATCGAGTATCAAGATGTTTGCCAATGAACTGAACTTGTCGTCTACTGTTGTGTTTCGCATTGTTACTGAAGCGATATTTAGGGATGAGGAAAGTGAGCGCCAAACTCGTGCCCAAGGTGTCTCCCACAACGCGCTACAAGTCTACGAGCTCCTAGCTAAACACCAGGTGCCAACGGTGTCCCACCCTCCCCCCATAGTGCTGACGTCGCCCCAGCAGACTTCTTCTTATTCCCTCGGATTGAGGCAGACATGAAACAAACCTGATTTTCGAAAATTGAAAAGGTACAATCAGCCATGACTAAGATTTTGCGAGAGGTCCCCGAAGATGCCTCCCAGGGCGCGTACCGGTCATGCAAGAGACACTGGAAAAAAATATGTTAAGGCCCAAGGACAGTACTTTTGAGTGATTTAAGTGTTTTTGCAAATCTGTTCAATGAGTTCCTTGAATAAAATAATTGCATTACATTCGGAACGCTCCATGTATACATCTTTTAGAAAAACGGGGGCATTGGTTTATCTATTTAGTCGATGGCCATTTTAGCGTGCCATATTGCACAACCAGGAGTTGATATGAAGTTAAATCTTTCGTCTTGGCACTGATGCTCTGTAAAGTATTTGTGAAAGGCTAGCCTTGAATTAAGTTCACCAATCCATAATTTTAAATTAATTAAATTTCAGCTAAATCAGTGATTAAAGATGTCGTCTACCCACAAATTTCAATCAACGTAAGTGAAACTATTGAACATTGTGATGGGGGGGGTTGTACGTATTTGCTATGCACAGTAATGTCAACTGAAATATAATATTTATCTAAAGTTTAATTGCTCTTTGTATCGTCTTAATATGCAATTCATTTTAGAAATTCTTCTCGGAGTAATAAAATGCGTGTATAACAATATATGAGTAAATATTCACCGTTCGTTGCATTCACATAAACCACACACTGTAGTGCAGTGAGTAGTCTAAAGGAAACAGTCACCATTGAGTATAATTACACTTTCATATAGTTCTCTAAGATTTACGCCATTGTGGAATTATCGTCGCCCCATGCAGATGCCCCATTATTAAGCCCCATGCAATATCGTTATCCATGCATTGGATATCAATTGCACTATTTGAACTAATTTTAAGTTTTGTTTTGCATAGTCGTCTTTCATCTGATGCTAAAAATAACACGAAATATGTCACTCCAATTCATCATTTCTGAATTAGTGGCTTATTTTTAACCCTCTTTTGGAATCGGTTATTGCAGTATTATTGATTTAGCGTATATAGTTTTCGTGGTTGTGGCCAAATCGATTTAAATGTTTTATAACAATTTTTGGAGATTCAAATACTTTTTAGGTTCGTTAACTCATAAACACTGCGCAATCTGAATTTTTCTAACCTCACTATTTTCTTAAAACTATTGTTTATGGCGAAGTTTTCGGTAATTTAATTAGGTTAGTTTCGCGTGTTGCCAGTCCAACCGAACAAAAAGGAATTAAACGCGTTGTCAAATTTAACAGATAGGCATTATGAAGCGATGAAAACGATGTCCATGTAATACTTCATTTTTCGTTAATAAATTAATGTGATCACCATATAATTGACCTCTGCTAACAATTCAATTGTTTTAAATGCTCTTTTTTTCGAAATAATCACTAAATTTATGAATTTTTATTAGGTCATTTCTTTTTTAATATTTCTTAACATTAAAATGATCTTCCTTGATTGCCTTACCGGTCTGAAGGAGATTAGCCCGCACCTCGACAGAAAACCCTTGCCTTAATCGACGGGAAATAATCGTTTTTACGACCACGTAGGTGGATTTAAGTTTCTTTAATGAATTTGGAAACTTCACGACGGATGCTTTTCCCCATCTCTTGATGATAGAAGTTTTAACATAAGACTTGTTCGAATTTCTAAGTTGGTATATATATTTCCTGGAAGGATACAATACCATTTTTCGGCCACGCTGAGAGTAATAATTATCACCTTTAAATTCTGTCGTGTTCCCGAAATATCGTGATCAAATATTTATGCTGGAGGAATTTATTTTAGATTGATGAACGTAAACGTATCGCCTCCCAACTTCAACTCAACATGTGATTTCTCCGATGAAAGGAAAGTGCCCGACACTAAACATTCTATGTCAACTGTGGCCGTTTGGCTGAAGCTATTATCGTCGGTACTCTTGAGCCTGATATCCACGGATAGATACTATTTTTGACTGATGTATTATACAGTTTGGACAATTAGAAAGACATCTTAAAAGAGTCATTACATTTTTAACGCACACTAATGTAGCATGTACATTACAATAGTTAGTTGTGCAATAAATTAATGTATCACGATACTTTGTAATACAAATTCGAAAACCATTGAGAATTTTTAGTGCTGAGATTAATATTTTAAATCTCTATGGCGGTCATATATCGAATGCCAATGGGTCGAATCACATACCATGTGATCCGTGTATTTGTCCGCGTCAATACTTCGGTGCAAGTTTCTTTCCATTTTTGTCAGGTATTACTTCCGTTTCTTCTTCCTGATGCGATGCCGTTTTCATTTCTTGAAGAAAAATGGGATGAGGGGACGACAGGCGGTTTAGGAACTCTAGCTAAGAATAAGTTTCGTCAAACTAAATTCGAGACTTTCCTCCGTGCTTGGAATGTAAGACGAGAGGAAAGAAAAATTGAAAAAGTTGACACAAGATTTTTCAGGCTTGGTTTAGCTGAATAATTTTTGTGCTCTTCTGCATAAGGAATAACATCAGGTTTCAATTTTACTTTTCGTCAATCAAATTCACGTAATCTATCTAAGCAGTTGAAATCATACTCCCAACTTTTGTGGTTGCAGGGATTGATGAAAAATTCGTACACAGAGAAAAATCCTAAATATTATTCATTAATTTAAAAAGGATTGAAAAAAAGGTTATTGGTTTTTAAAATTTGTTGATTCAAGAAATAGCGTGATTGGATATAAATAAGGGACAAAGTTTTGCGAAAAAATCTTCAGCTCCCAAAGAAGGAGACACAACCAGCATTCACTATTGAACAAATTTAAATGTGTCTTTGTGTGTGCATACATATATGTATATGTACGTATTTATATATATATACCTGTATACATATTATTATTAAGTAATCTACCGGTAAATGTAGGTTTTGAATGGGCACAACTACCAAATAAATACTTTGTAACTTCTAACAAAACACAATTCAGCACCTACTTTACATGGAGTCCCTCTTCGTCTCTGCTTGGATGCTTAAGGCATCCAAGCAGGAGGAGGAGCATGATTTAATCAGGTGAAAACGCCAATTAATTTAAAGTAAAGTTTAAATGATAACACAGGCCTATAAAAATATTTTTTTTGGTGCCGGGAATCTTTGTGATGATTTTAACTATATTTGTAGAGCTGAATCCAAATATGAAATCCGTTTTTATTTAACATCTCTACCTTTTTAGATATGGCACATCTTACGATTAGTTGTTTTAATATTTGATATACTATATTCCGGAAAATAATTTTCAAAGTTAAATAAATCTATAAGTATACTAATTTATAACCACTCTGCCGTGTTCCTTTTATTTTCAATAAACTGTCAATAAATTGTATGTATATTTCTATATTGTAGGCCAATGAGATAATTATTAATATAATATTCCCATATCATCATGTAGAAGATTTTTTACGTAAGTAACAACATATCTATATCTTGAAAACTATAGCTGATAGGAAAAAACTAGTGTCATAATTGGATTCAGCACCCCAATTGTTCTTTAAATCAGCATTAAAAGCTCCGGCACCAAAACCACTGTTGGCCTGTGTTATTAATATAATATTCCCATATCATCATGTAGAAGATTTTTTTACGTAAGTAACAACATATCTATATCTTGAAAACTATAGTTGATAGGAAAAAACTAGTGTCATAATTGGATTCAGCACCCCAATTGTTCTTTAAATTAGCATTAAAAGCTCCGGCACTAAAAACACTGTTGGCCTGTGTTTTTAATATAATATTCCCATATCATCATGTAGAAGATTTTTTTACGTAAGTAACAACATATCTATATCTTGAAAACTATGGCTGATAGGAAAAAACTAGTGTCATAATTGGATTCAGCACTCCAATTGTTCTTTAAATCAACATTAAAAGCTCCGGCACCAAAAACACTGTTGGCCTGTGTAATTGGTGAATACAAAGCGTGGATATTTTTCGAAAAATTTCGTTTTCTGTAAAAACATTGTCCAAGGGCAAAGTTACGTTCATAGTAGGAGAGTATTTTTAAGCAAACTAAAAACTAACTAATATGTTAATTTAAATTTTTCGTGGAAAATAGCCCTGTAAAGCGCCATGATCACGAAGTTTAGTTTTTGAAACAAGAGGATGAGGAATGTTATAGATATAGTGGAGGAAGAGTGAAGGAAATAAGGCGGTAGGGAGAAATCAAGAGAAGAATGAAGACATGGACACACAGTCACATGGGTTCATTGGGTTATTTATTTATTCAATGAGTTTATTGGGGTGAGATTGAGACATTATAGTCCCTTCTTCTACCTAACCCCTAAACAATACATTGAAGATCAATGACAAACACCCAATCCCTGAACGGAGGAAAACCCACCTAGGCGGTAATCGAACCCACAACCTCTTAGTTGGCAGGCGAGGACGATAACCCGCCGCAGCCGGCCGCTTAGCGAGGCAGAAAGAGGAATACAGGAGAAAAGGCATTTAGGTCAACATGTAGAGCAGCGGAAATTATGACATGCTTGCATAATTGGCTTGATTTAAAGGTATGTGAGGACAACTCGAGTCATCATGAGCAGCCTGCAGAAGTCTTGCAATAGATTAATTCATTCAAATGCCTCCGCCTGCCCTTAGAGGTGTTCCTGCAGCATCCTCCTGCTCAGTCATTCATTTACAACAGCCCATGCCTCGTTTTTCAAGAGACAAACCTACTAAAACAAATAAAAGGTACTGGAAATTATTCCCGAATTCTAATAAAAGCATACACAATGGCAATAGTATGAAGAGGTTTTTTATTTGCATAGTGTTGAAGATGGATGTATTTGTACCAAGGTATTTCCTTAAGAAATTTTTCTCGTTCATTTTCATATCGGTGCTTCATTGAAAGATGTATCAATTAAATATTAGAAAAATACCGACAAAAAAATTAAATGAATGGAAATTGTAACGACCCAAATGGTATACATTTTAATGGGTAATAAGGAAACTGCAAATATGAATTATTTTATACGTTCGGATCGTGTACCATAGCTTCAAATTATTATTTTTAGAGAAGAGAAACACGCCATAGAAAGTTTAATGGTAGTGTCCCAGATGATAAATGATACCAATCCTGTAAAATTCGTCATTTTTAAATAACGACGACTCGGTAGTGTTTTAGATGTAAGATAAATATGTCCCCGTATTAAAATTTCTAACTTTCAAAAAGAGGGCACGCTTTATTTCAGTCCATTTTCTGTCTTCCGATCATTTTGAGATCAGCAAGAAAAGATAAAGAGAGGGAGGGCAGTGTTCTTCTTCTGACAGCCTTGCTCCAGACGATACTCTTGCAGTTCCATTCTAGCGATCTCCGTTCGGGGGAATTAATTGCTGTGATGTGCTTCGAATCACTATGGGTTGCCCTATTTCTTCAAAACCACTTTTCCAAAATCTCTTCCTGCCACCCATTGGCTTCTCTGGACTTCACACCCCCCTCTTGTAAACATTCACTCGTCATCTACTATATGTACACTTATCTGAATGTATGTGAGTGACTGAGTACATATATATATATATATATATATATATCATTAAATACATACAAATATATAATTATATATATATATACAGGGTATATATGTATAATTATTTAAAACTTTGGTCTGTATACTATTCTGCATGGTCTTCACAGAAGCGTGTGGCAAGTAATGCTTTGAAAAATCTGTAAATCCGGTGTATGTTGATTTACTCATAGCAGACTCACCTTAGGCCTTTGTTAACATTTCACACACGTTGTTACACTTTATTTAATTTTTACGCAAAATTTGATACAAATTCTTTGATCCATTTCTTTTAACAAACGAACATCGCTGAGGTCATAAAACACGTCTGACCTTATTGGCTGTCACAGAAAAAGTCCGTAATGAAAACAGCTGAAAATTTTATCCTACTTCAGGGGCATGTATACCAACATAATAAAAAAAGTTTGACAATCGGACTCTCCAAGCCCGCGAAATGAAAACATTCCCGTTAATTTTTGAACGCACCTCTTATATATATTTATGCATATATGCAACAAACATTAATATATGTAACATATTTTTTAGTGTATGTATAGAAACAATAAACGCACGGACTGGAGTTGGGGGGATAAATATATCCTTCGAATGCTGCGGCCCATCTCCGGATGAACTCCGAGACGGATGAAAACGGAAATCAAGCAAGAGTGGATTGCGGAGACAATCGCAGTCGGCCTATCACGTTAGTTGAACGATCCATCCTCCTCCCCCTTTTCACCCCTCACACTCCAACTCCCTTGTTTCCACCCTCCTCCACCTTTAACCTCCTCCTCCGCAACCTCCTTAAGAAAGTTTCTGCATTGTTTCTTTGCCCTCTCTCTCTCCAAACTAACCCTTCCGAAGAAAATCTGAAGTAGGAATGTTTTGAAAAAAGTTGACAATGGAATCGCTAATTGGGCCTAACGAGAAACGTACAATCTCATCACGGAGTAAGAGAGATATCCAATGGAGGGGATTTGGAGGGAGGAGTGTCTCCCTCTTCAGCAGAGTTTGGAGCAAACGAAGAAGTTGGCAGTATTGGAAAGGTTTTGTGGAGGGACATGAATTTGTGAAGATATATCTGTACCGGGATTTCTATTTTCCAAAGGGAGTGATTTGTCATTTATTATTTGTCGATTCTGCGCATACCTTTATATTCTTCCCATAATATCAAGTTTAAATCAATAGATGTAAGGAAGTATGAAAACTTCGGTCAGTTAACTATACTGCATTGCCTTCGCAGGAGCGTGTGGCAGGTGATGCTTTGAATTTGCGAATGAAAATAGGAAGAGAATAATTTAGCAAAGAGGTCGTGTAATTTGATACTGCTTCCCCTTTTGTGCTGTGGGTTTAGAATGGATGGGAATAAATCCAGTATTTCTCATTCATCTGTCCATGCCCGACAGTGATCCTGTTCATTTGGTGACTTACTCCCCTTATGTGTTTTCCAGGATTGTATAAATTTTTTGATTCCGCGTTTAAAATGCTTATTTTTAACAATCTCTAACTTCAGAGGATTAATCTGATCTTGAACCTATGAGTTCCCGGGAGCCTGTATTTTAACTTCATCCTTATATTCGCAATTTTTCTCAAAGCAACTTTAAAATAAACAGAGAATATCCTAAGCCTTAGATGATGGGAATTATTGCTGGGATGTAATTGCAGAGGAACTTCCCGCCCCTATACCTAAGACCTCGAAATTGTAAACTAAAACTACATGTAATTTGGCTATTAACTTTTATAAACTGGCTCAGGGCATTCTGATCTCAGGTTTTGTTGTTAACATCTGTCGATATTTGTCCCTTCCATTGGGCCGACCAGGAGTACTTTCTGTTTTGTTTCGTTTTCGTGTCAAGATCCCAGTCTCGTTATCCGATCATATTCACCATTGGTTTTAAGTAGCGGGAAGTTGCACGTTCCCGTCACTGATTCATGTTTTTCGGTCCAACTTGTGTAAATTAAAATTATAATCCCAATCGACGCATGTTTTACCCGTGTTAGATGAAATCTGGTGGAGACTAGTGAAGAACAGTGCGAACTATGCAATCACTTCAGCTCCTCTAATTGTGAGGGTAGTTTTAAAGGTTCTCGGAATCACCATCAGATGCCAGCGCCAGCGCAACGAGTTTCTCGCGTGGTAATAGGTTATCCTATATGAATAAACCCCTAACGCGTCAGTGTTCTGAGAAGAGAACTGTGGTGCGGACGCCTCTTTGTTGTTGATCACGTGTAGTGATTTGTGAAGATGGAAATAGCTGAGTTTCGACCAGCGATTAACTATTTTGTAAAGAAAAGTATGAAAGAAAAGAAAATTCATGCCGACTTTCAGAACCCTCTCGGGGACTCCTTCATATTCAACTTTTTCCAAGTGGAGGTACGAGTTTAAGTTTGGTCGGGACAGGTAAGATGATCCGCGTAGTGGTCGGTCAAAATGTCCCACTACCCCAGAAATCATTGCAAAAGTGCATTAAATGGTCATGGAGGATCGCCGACTGAAAGTGCGAGAAATCACTGAAGCTGTAGGGATTTCGTCTGAACGGGTATATCACATTTTAACGGTGAAATTGAATATGAGAGAATTATCTGCTAAATGGGTGCCGCGACTCTTGACGCAGTGCAAGTATCAGAATAGAAATTTCCGAACAATGTTTGACCCGCTGATGAAAGAAGGCACTTTGCGTTTCCACATAGAATTTTTTTTTTTATTATGACCTACGTTTTTGTTACACCGTATCATCTTCAAAAGACCTGAAGACGTTACGCTGTAACAAAAACTGGACCTTAATAAAAAATTATATAAAAACCATAAACACAGTAATCAACCCGAAAGTCGGTTTAGTAGGTGATGGTAGAGCTCACCCATGTACCAAGCCCGACGGCGTGTGAATACTATATTCACACATCAGGGTAGGGGGGCCAGTTCCTTTCCCTGTGCCGGTTATGGTTTCCCGGGAAGACCTGGTACCCGAAAAATCAACTAGCTTGGATGGAACTGCAGGTGCCCAAAGTGCCTTGCCCGGGATTCGAACCCGGGACCCTCCGGTCAGTAGTCCAACGCTCTACCCACTAGACCACCACGACCCGCAAAAGAAAAGAAAAATATATGTGGAAAAGCAAAGTGCCTTCTTTCATCATGAAGGATTTCAACTACGTTACGCCTGAAACTATATAATTCAATGTTTGAACCCTTTTTTGAGCAACCAACAAGATTTTCTGCGTTATTTTGTGACCATAGATGAAATTCACACACTCGTGTAGTAGTGTAGATGTGCTGTTTTGCTCATTCGTTTTACGGGAAAATGTGTGGTTGTACGTTTATTAGTATTTAACATCCCAGATTGGGTCATTTGACAATTTTAATTTACGGGTTGCCGATCGTTTATGAAAATGACCTGCTTCTATTCCGCCAAAGTGTTATCATACCAACTGTCATGATGGCGAATGGCAAGGAAGTGATAATTCTCAAGCCGCTGGGATAATTAGTAATATTCATTCATCTGAATTGAAATCAAGAATGATGAAGATGGTTGGATTCTCATTATTCATCTTTAAAGAAAAAGGTTCTCTTGGATTTCGTTTAATTTCAGTGAACGAAGCTATTTCATTTTGAACATTGCAATATTTATAAGCCTCTCTTTAAGTCTTATGCTTTTGCATCGGCCGCGAATCGGGCTTAGTGTATCTTGGGACGCTTTTTCCTTGGACGGCAAAGTTGCATGCCACAACGCTGCCCAGAATGTTCCTATGTAGAACCCGGGATTAGAATTAAGGCTTCACCTCATCCGACCGGTGTCGTTGTAAAGTCTTGCGAGAACAACAGTGAATAATCATGTCGTTCCCCGAAATTTAATTCACTAGGCGTCCAATTGACAAAGATAGCTCGGTTGTCACAGCAACCATCCTTCAGAACCACTGTCATAGGATAATACAAGTAGGATCTGGGAGTCTCTTCAAATTTTTGGACATTTGTCTACGAAGACATTAGCCTCATTTCTCGTCTTAAATGATTACCTCTAGCGCCGTATTGCTCATTGCGCTTTGCATTTCCTTGTATGAATTAATAATGTCTGGCTAATTTAATGATTTGCCCATTTGTACGTATATTGCCAATAATGTTTTTAAATTATAAAAGAGATTGCCTGCGGTCGTCATTAGTAATCACTAATCCCTATTTTGGCCTAATCTGCAGTTGAACCAAGCAGTTGCATACATTATTTCACGACTAATGATACACGTGACCATGAACATAACGTTTCTCGTTCACGATTGTCAGCTCCGTGAGTGTAGTCAACAATAAATTCATTAGCCCGCAAAAGTTTTAGCAAATTTTGGAATTTTGTGTATCTGATGTGTGTTTTTTTAAACTTTCATTACGTAACAGTAGGCAAATTTTACGAAAATGCATTGAGATTAATTACGTGTAATTTGAAGTTTCGTGTCAAATAAATATTCTCCTGTAACTTTTTCGAGAGAGGAGCGTTTATGGTTGTAAAGAGGACGTCACAGTTGGTGTAACGGATCACCCACATGTGTCGGAGTGTGACTATGGGTATGAGGGAGGGTTAATGTTTAAACAGTGGGTGAAGACGTCACGATGACCTTAAACTTGGCGCGTTTGCCATTAAGCACCTATTATTTTTCCGTCGGAAGGATCTTCTGTTACGGTATACTGGATTCCTTCATTTTCCCTCAGACATTGGCTCAATTGCTTTCGGCAGAGCGCATTGCTCGGCAACACTCCCAGTTCCTCCGGTCACCCCCCCCTCCCCGATATTCACTTCGCATCCCCTAATATCATATCCCCTCATTCACCCCCTCCAACCCCGTCGGAGGATTTTCCGGGACTTGGCCGGGGCGGCGAACAACGGCCCACCCACCCAACAACCCCCCACCCCCACGCCCGCCCTCCTATTCATTCCGGCCCAACGACCCAATTGGAGAAGTTGAGCTGGGGGTGGGGAGTTAACTCACGCCCGTTCATTTTTTGCGGCTCATTTGGATGGAGGCAGAGGGAAAGGGTTTCGGAAGCTCACTATTGTTCCGCCCGTGGATCGGTTTATGTGTGTGCGAGGTATGTCTGAGATATTATCAAACGACACTGAAATTCGTATTTCGTGAGGAATGAAAAAACACGGCGCATGAATTTGGCATCTCTGTAGAGTTAATCTTGTAACAGAGTCTCTGTTACAAGATTCGTCTGGATCTCACACGGGCGAATGAGAACACTCGATTAGGCCATCCATATTTTTCCATTAAACCACCACTTTATTTGACGTCAATATAGATAAACGAATTGTATTAAACTGAATTATTTAAACTCTTGTAAGTGACGTTACTACCTCGTTTATTCAGGTTTGTTTGAAAACGGAAAGGCAGCTTTTATGTGAAAAAATATAGTATTTGTTCAAACGGGATTGAAATGCCTCAAAAATTTTAGTATATCCGTGACTTCGGCACAAAAAACTTTGAAAGTTTTATTTTCAGGCGCCTGTTACCTTGTTCATTATTTAGAAAGATGGATAATTTAAATGGACAAAGAAAAGTCAAGGGAATACTTTAAGATAGGAGATTAGAAAAATTATTTTGAGGATTTTCGAGTAAAAGTGGATGAAATGCATATCAGGGTGAGAAGTTGCACGAGGATTCCTGTGCAAGAAGGGCGAATGCTACGCCAGCGAAAAGGAGAAAGGAAGATGGGAGCTCTTGGAGTCATGAAGAGAACAGGCACTACTTAGGCATTAAGAAAGGTGAAAGGACGCTTGAGCTTTTCTACATTTATAAAATACCTTGAAAGGCGCCTGGAAAGATTGTGGCAGGAGATGTACATATTTCCAACACCACATCACACGAAAAGTCAGAGATAGCATAGATTAGATAGACACTACTGCAGAAAAAATTCATAAGTGAACTTGTAAGTATCGAGGATATTGTGATGGCCCAAAATTATATTGTTACTTTGATACGACCACCAGGATAAAATAAGAGAGACGCCATCATCAATAGATTCGTGTATTCGCTTTTCTCACGCAGGGTACCCAGTCACAACAAAATCGAACCCTTATATTTAATAAAAGACTGATGAAACTGATTTAGTCAATCATTGTAAGATGTATAAAGGGCCCACTTTAAAAGTAATGCGCATTCTTCGGAGAAAAATAGGTTTATAGATCGTTCTTGCACAAATTCTTAAAATTCTTCAAAATACTCTGAGACTGTAAGGGGGCTGGGGGATCACCCAACTTCCTGGTCCTCCGGGTAACTTTGAAGGACGTGTGGCTGGGGGCATTGTTATGGTTAAGCGAAGGCCCCATGTTACAAAATCGAAAAACCCACTTCACGCGGAGTCTTTTCGCTCAGACTGCTCGGAGCAAACTGGCGATTGGCTGCGTAGGAAGGGCAGACCCCCTACCTACAGATTACAGATTTTACCGCACTGCCATGGATAATCGCACAGTAAAATTATGCGCATTTCTTTCATTTTGTATAATTTTTTTGTACATGAGTTAATATCTACCCAAGTGCTTGTATGACCTAATAGTTAGATGAGAATTAATGGCTGGTACCCTACTACCCCTTACCGCTCGCCCTTGCGAAGGCAAGCACATAAGTCTATGCAATGGATTTAGATTTATCCTGGGAAGTAAAGATACTTTCATATCTTATCACTCGTAGAATCTCAATTTGACTGATTAGGGCCAAGCATGTAGTTTATTTTTTTGTTTAGTCCATCTACACCCAGAAAATGTCTATATTAAATTATCTACAAGGGCAGGCTGAAAATTAATGCACATATGCTTGCAGACCACAAACAATATGACCTTCATAAGCACTCCTGGTAGCATGTGGAAGTAACATTCTCTCTCAACACGCATGCGCAGGTTTGAGGTCGTTACATTCATCCAGTGTATTTTGAGAAGCGGAAGTATGGAGACGTGTTTTAATTTTATGCCAACGAGAGTTATACAGCGTGCTGTTGTCGAATTTTTAACTGCTGAAAATTGCACGTATATTTGAAACCAATCTATGACATAGTCGCTGTGGACGCCATTGGTGCACACAACCGCCCATAGCTTCGGCGATTCCCTATATCCAGCTGCGGTCATCACTAAACCTATGTCCCATATCGACGCCATTGGTTGATGGCCTATATTTGGGGATTTTCTTTTCGTAGTTCATTGCAACACCTTAGGAATTAGTAAACCGCGCCCAGGCGTTTGCAAATGTACTCTCAGTAAAATCATAATACGAATAGATACCCTGTGTCATCATCCCTGCGTTGATAGTTCGTCAGTTTCTGGCAAAAAAATAATTCATCATCCTTGATCATCCTCCTTATTCGCCAGATACCGCTCCCTGCGATGCGAACAGTGAAAAGAAGATGGAATAAGTGCATAGCAACGAATGGAGAGTACTTTGAAGGAGACAAAATCGATGTAGACTCAATTTTTAAAAATAAAGTTTTTATAGCCTCAGTTCACGTATTTATTGGACAGACCTCGAACAAGCGATACCTGCGGGCGTCGCGTAAGCGCAGGGACTAGGCTATTGATTTTTACAAGACTGCAAAACATAACACAAGGATTGAGTTTACTTTTCAATTTTTGGAGAAACATAAAAATGGTATGCCACAGAAGGCTTCAAACTTTTTCCGAAAACTAACTTCAACAAGCAAATTCAGGAATTGAAATTGCTCCTCATGAATTCTAATTTGAAACTCAAAATTTCGAAAACTTTGATAGTGCGTTGAAATGTGACCATAATACGTTTGAACCAAATGCCAAAAGTCACAAACTTGACTGTGATATTTATTATTTATTGACGGTTGATAATTCGTACACATTTGCGACTAGGCATCAGCTGATGCCAACAGCTGCTATATCCGTGATTCCGGTGGCCTGTTGGCGTATTTGGAAAAATTGCGGTTGAAAGTATTTCTTGACAACAGTATCTATGGTGACGGAAAATTAGGATCTATCCATCGTCACTTCTAAAGAAGTTTAAAAGAAACGTTCATATTGTCAGATAATCCAAAACGTGTTTGGTATTCGTTGCGAAAGAGGGAATACAGCTAATGATGGTAATTTCAATATGAACGACAATATTTTTTTAAATTATAACAGATTCTTTCTACGGCATCAAATGTTATGCTAGTATTCTTCTCTCAACCACTCGTGATTTTTCGTTGGGTACGCACGTTGGCCGACTATCTTTGGGCAAGTTACAAACCTCTGAAGTACATGTTCGTAGCGGAGGAGGTGGGGGAGGGGCGACTTGATTAATTTGGATCGTCTCCTCTCGGAGGGGTGGAAGCGGGTGGTGATTTTGAGCGGAGTGTTCGGAGAGTGGGATTTTATGGATCCAGTTCCCCCCCCCCGCATAGTCTGGCTTCGCCGCTGTCTGCCGGGGATGCCGGAAGAAGAGGAACCGCTGAAAGATCAGGGTGGGGGGGAGGGGGGCGAGGTGGTAGGCATGAAGATGACAGTTTTTTTTGGAGGGAGAGAAGATGGTTGGAGTGTTGTGGGCTGGATGTTGGGGTGGAATATTGAAATGTGAATGATAATCATGGAGGTCCTTGGGGGTAGGGAGGAGGGAGAAATCCAAGTGGAAGACGTTTGTCGTCGTTTGGATAAGGAATCATTGGGGAGGGAGGGCTTTTGGGGTGGTTTGGGCGCGTGCATGAAAATAATATTCTGAGTACAGTTATTTATTTAACCTCTGGGATACGCTGTCGGAGATCCTTCAAGATAGCCATCCATATGTTTAGGGGAGAATAAACGCTCTTATTTTCTTGGAAAGAAACTGAGGCGACCTTCTTTATTTTCGATCGTATTTTGATGATTACAAATCAGCCAAAAATGAGGGATGGGCGAAACGTTAAAACGATAAGAGACAAAACCTGTGTCGATATGACCTTTTCATAAAAACATTATTAGAAAACTAAATGTTATTAACTCATGAATTGACTGCATAACTGTGGCATTTATATCGCCGTGACTTTTATCCACTAGTCTTTCGCCTGAATGCAAATTGTTGAGAGTTTTCACGAATTCCCAGCCAGTTTCTTTAGACGAAGTTTTTACGCGTGGAAATGTGCCACACAATTTTCATAGCATTGTAATGCATCGGAAAATGAATGAAATGTATTATAAAATGAATGAAAATGTGTAAGACACGCTGATTCTAATTGAACACTGAAAAATAAGCAATTATTAACGTAGGGGATTTCTTGTAAAATGTGCAAATTCATCGCACACCGTGCAGTGTTCGACTATAAGGTTTATTTTAGTGATCCTTTTGCTGATTTTACACCAGACCCTAATCTCTTTTCTCCTTTCTTCTTTCCTACCTCATTGCACTTCGTCTGCTTCAATTTTTTTATTTTAAAGCCTAATTGTTTTCCAGTCTGATAGATCCTCTCCCCTGTTAAATATATATGATATTATTTTAGTTGTAGACGGAAGGAATGTATCTCTGAATGTAATATGTATAAAAGCAATGGAATACCTCGACTGCGAGATATCTCAGACTTTTTCTTCAACGCGAAGAGTCTTGCTATGCCCCCACGAGTCCCATACTGCTGAAAGTATGACCGCGAAGCGTATATCATAGTTCGATTGGCTAAGGTGCTGCCAATTGATTTTTTTTAGCTTTCCTCGTGCATGTAATTGTAGCCTGCTTAACCTCCATTAGATTTCCATATAAGAAGATTTCACCCGATTATTAATGTAATTTTTCACGTGAATTCATAACCTGCAGGAATTAGTTTTTGAAACGGAAGGTGAAATGGGTACACCGATAAATAATCGGATAGAACTTAGATTAAAATTATTATTGAAAAAAAAAAGAAATCCCTTCCTTTTTTCTGACAAACTACTTGAACTAGAAACTTCTTATACTTCTGAAAATTATCTCCAAGTACTGATTTCAAGACCTCCGCATAAATTTCTGTTGAGTCCATTAGTTCACCGGAAAATTACAAGAGCAATTATTAAATGCGCGGCCGCAAAGGCGCCATAAAAAACGCCAGAAATGGCCAGGAGCCTTAAAGAAATATAAACTACGTACATTCATGATTCCATATATAATAAAAAAGGCTTGCAGGAATCACGTGGTGGTATATTAGCAAGAGAGCGAATAGCTCTCTTTTGTAGTAGTAAAATTTGTTTGACATGTAAAGAATGACCCCATAACTCAACACCATAATTCAAATGACATTGAAAGAAGGCATGGTAAAGTGTTAAACGATACTCATTTGAAATGAGAAAGTTGAGGTTTCTTAACATATGAACAGCTTTACTCAGTTTATTACAGATCTGACCGATGTGGGTCTCCCAGTTAAGTTTCGTATCAATATAAATTCTTAATATTTTAGCGGTTTCAATATCATGTGCTCTAGTATATTGGCTGTACTCAAGTGTGAAATGAATGTCCTCCCCTTGTTCGCTATATGGTATGGATTGACCATGAATGACAATTACATCAGGGAGCTGAAATGAAATAGGAGAGGAGTAGAGAGGTGGGTTGCTTCTAGAAGAGGATAGGCCGGGAAAATGTATTATTAGAGTAGTCGCCTGGACTTTTGAAAGGAAGAATCAATATTCATATTATTTAATATTAATAGAAATCTCCTCAGTAATGGACGAGGTCGATGCGTGAATGAAAGATGCGAACGTGGGTCGGAGGCGAAAGTAACATACATGGATGGAATGACTTATTGAATGAATTAGTGTGAGAGGAAATGAGATTCCTTAAATAACAAGAATTGGTAATATTTGACATAGTGCATCCGGAAAGAGGACGAAGTGAAGGGTGTTATGCTTGGCATCGGAAGATATTTCATCCGATTGAAACTCCAGCCCAATGACATTAGGCTTTTAGTGTTTTTGAACCGATTCCTCAGCAAGCATCGATCAAGCCGATGCTAAACATTTTCAGCAGTTCTCGTTTAATTTTAGCGGACACAATGTTTCATCCGGTAAAATTTATATTACACCGTATAAAGATTTCATTCTTGTCTGTATTCTTGATATATTATTATTCATTGCACATCTAATATTTGGTGCATTTCGTGTATTATGGCATGTGCGGCATTTCGAAATCGTATTGGTCAAGGATAGGGAAAACGGAGAGAAGAAATCATTCCTTCAAATGTTCATATTATTTCAAAAGGGAAATATTAGGGAGTAATTCATGAGCCGGAATCACGCTTCAAGCTTTAATTGCCACACTGATTGAATAATGATAACTGCTGATTTAACAAATATCCGTTGTTTGATCAAGCGCAGTAAATGGGAATAAAAATTACGAGTGTACATCCTAGTTTTTTGCGCTACCTTTAATTATAAAGGAGTGGATTACCAACCCATTTGGACACAATCGTATGTATTGTGTATATATATATATATATATATATATATATATATATATACACATAAATACAAATAAAAAGATTAACCAAAACACAAACACTAATGACTTCGATGTTGAAGTGGTTTCGACCACGGTCTTTAAGGTGATAGGAGTATATATATATATATATATATATATATATATATATATATATATATATATATATATATATATATATATATATATATATATATATATATATATTAATATATATTAATAAGACACGAGGAGAAAGGAGAATGTATTATTCCCTGGTTACAACTGATAAACCCAGTACCGTAAGTCTAACTTAAAATGTTATTATCGATTAAATAGCCGTTTCCTGAAAGAATAATTAGCCATTTGGGTAACATCCCTGACCGTTCCCGTTGCCATGGAATACAAATTCAATTGATTAATACGGAGAGGCCTGAGGCGAAAGTCGTTTATTTGTACTGGCGAAACGGGTTCTACGAAAGAGTTCCGGCGTCCCAACATTTGAGAACGGGAATTCGGAAGTGGATAGTTTGATTCCCTAAAGAATTCCATGTATGACCCATGTTTTCAAATTCACTGTCTCGAGATGATGAATCAATTCTGTTTCCATAAATTATGCAAAACAATTGGATAAGGTACACAGATATTATAGCGTGTGAGTCAGAAGGATGGATGGGTGAGGTACTCGCGAAGAGTAAGACCCCACTCGGCCTCGTGCCAATAATCGAACAGCTTCCAGCACAGAGAGAAATGACTCCAGGAGTTTGTTCTAGCAAAGGTGGAAGCCGACGACTGATTGGCTGGAGATCTACCAAACATGTCACTTTTGGCATTACCCTCAAATTTGGCTAATTACATATTTAATTCATAACAATTGAAACCTCGTTGCGCTTTTTCAAATATTCTTCCATGCTCTATATTAGAATTTGCTTCACATATGCATTTGTCTGTTTAATTTTTTTCGTAGACCATGAATTAGTGACTCCATCCATCCCAGGAAAGGTTTTTTTTAAATTTATGTAGCTGTGAGACAACCGACTTTATGGTTTACAGTACTGCTACAAAATATCGTGCGTAAGAATCTGGATGGAAAAGGAGTCGAACATTGTGTGGAGTTTGTTGTGGGTGACGGTGCAGTTTCTTATTCATAATTTGAGGTTATTAGAGGAGCTAACGTCGTTTAAGGAGATGCTACGGGCTCTTTCAAAATCCTTCTACGGAGAAAAATGTCATGGCGATTACTGAGAAGTTGGGGATCCGTCTCGCAAATATTTCCAGTAAGAAAGTATAAGGAAAAAAGGAATAATTAGGGGTGGATAACCTGTACAAACTAATCCCTAAAAGAATATCGTTGTTGGTCGATGCTGAAAAAGTTTTTCCTCGCGTGGGATATTGTTAGAATTGGCAGTGTTTGCATTTTGCCGATATCCTGCAGGTTCTTTCCTACATGTTATTTTTTATGTAATAGACCAATTTTTTAACAGTTTTACAGCATTATTTAAACATACGTTTTCCGTTATTGAAATTTGTGTAGTAAGTAATTTCTTTTGTGTTATTAAGGTTTGTCGAGTTCATAAACAAACTAATATATGTGTACAGTTAAAATGATTATGATTGTGTATTCATTTCTGATTATCTAACGCCCCCCACCACACGCCCTTGCGACGGCTTGCGGAGTATTGTGTAGATGTATATGTAGTTGTATGTTATTTAATAGTATATGTATTAGAATGCGTGTAAACTAAAAAGATTTTCGCATGAATATCGCATTCACCTCTGTGAGTGCAGATTTGCATGTTTTTCTTGGTTTAGCATGTGATTTTATTATTTTTTTTAAGGGTTGTGAGTTAGCACACCCCGCCACACGCCCTTGCGTCGGCTGGCTGATAGAAGTAGATTACGTCCGCAGCCATCTTACTTTTTAAAATATTGCTACTTTAAAATATTTAAATTCCTTAAGATTCGTGGCATAGATCTTGTGAGAGTATCCATTTGAAAAATCTTGTCTACCCTTAAGTTAAATAACAATTATAGGGTTGACTTTAATGTGTATTGCAGTTTTTTCAGAAGACAAAGCTATAAATGCTCCTAGATACGGGCAGGCATGCACATTATGCTGTATTTTATAATTTTTTTAGCCGAGCAGCTCTTTTAGTTTATTGTAATGATTTTGCAAGGATAGTATAAGGTGATATTAGATTTAAAAGGTGTTTTATTTTGATGTAATAGTGTCCCAATTTCATCTCTGGTCTTGCTAAACCAATATTAAGGAAGGAAGTTTATGAAGTCGCAGACTTTTTCTTCGTACAAAGACTCGTTCGTATTGGACGACGAAATTTATCGATTGTTCATTTTCAAGGGCTATTTGGTCAATGGCTTATTTTTCCCTCTGCCTGGGTATTTTAATCCATAACTCACCCAATTTAACCTTATGCCAAGAAATGGGAGGGTAGGAATGGGTATTATTAATTTGAAAACTCCAGAAAAATAATTGAAAACAGAGCAACGGGTATTCGGCGGCATTAGCGATGTTAACGTTTTAAATTTAAAGTTCCGCTTATGAAAAGCTCGTTAAATTGAAAAATAAAAACTGTCAAAATGGGCGTTTTTTCGATTTATTGTTTCAACGATATGTTTACCGGCGAGTTTCAAAATGTAGCGTTAGCAAAAACTTTGATATGGAGCAAGGATTTTTTATGATACGGAAACAGGTGTTGTTGTTAGAGGATAAGCGTGGAATAAAATTCTAATGAATTCAGTGAGGAGCAGAATAAGCAAAATCCGGAATATTTGGTAAAGAAATCAGAAGAAGAAGTATTATAGATGGTAGGTGAGCAAAAAGGCTTGTTGGCAATGGTAAAAGATGGGAGGAAAAGTGCAGGACTTATTGTAGTAAGAAGCAAAGGAAAATTGAATACCGTTACATTACGGAACTGTTGGCTAGCGAGGTAGAAACAGGGAAAGGGGAGAAGCGTTGGATGGAATGAAAGGAGACAGAAAGAATTTGGATTTGAAGAATGGTTTCTGCCGGGATTTACGGTAATTTCCTTTAGGATTGGGTTATGGAGTTTGGCGAATCTGCTATCCCTGTCCAACAAAGCCTTCACTCTTACAAAATTTTCGTCACTTTTTGAGGTCGAAGGGTCGAGGTTTAAGTCCTCAACGTTCGGCTTCTTCAACATGTTCTCTACCCTCCTCCGAGATAACTTGTGCCACACAGTAACACCCGATCTACCCATAGAGTCATCACAATAAGCTGCCTTGAGCATGTCATGAGTCTCTTTCCCGGATTTGCCCACTTCCTCGTAAAGTTTGATGGCGTAGCTCTGATCAATTATCAGTTCACGACGGAGCATAACGAGGTCACGTTATAGAGGTCTCGCAAACGAGCGATCCGAATTTTTCTAAGGCTGGAAGCCAACTCCCATCAACCTCCAGCCTTTCCTGAGACTCCCCTCCCTTGAATTCATCCAGAGAAAACCCTTACCCGTTCGTCCGTTTATCCCGGAAAAAATTAGTCATATTACTTTTGGGGCAGACGTTGTTGGTCACTGCTTAAGCGTGCGAGACGCGAGCGCTGCTTGTTCACTGCTTAACATTGCCGCAGCAACGTGCTCGCCAAGTCTGAAGAGGTTTTTATCTTAATAGCGAACAATACCCTATGATCTCTGCTGTACATTTTTCTCGTGTATTTCAGTCATAGATATATTGTTAAATATCAACCTACATGTCTCCAAGCTTCAGAGGATTACGGTTTTGTCTATAAATGTGGATATTTCTGCTGCAGAAGCGAGGAAAAAGAAGGTCGGTCCATGGACCGACTCACGATTCTCGGATGTAGCGTCTTCGTCGTGGGAGTGGAAACGGGGCAAAGATCAACATCTTAATGCTCGAATTCATTTCCCTTCGTTTCGAATCGCGGTGTTCATTTCCTTTTCCATCTCCTTTTCTCTTCCTCCCACGCGGTATCTCTCTTTCTCACATTTTCATCCCCAAAAAGCTATTTTTCCTTCCCATTTTTCTTCCGGTTCACTTCTCGGTCCTTATCCGCCGATCACCGTTCTTTCAAATGGGGAAAATCGAATTTTTTTCTTCCTCCATTTCTCTCTCTTTCATTGCAGCGGGAAAATTTGTCCCGCGCGGCACATCGTACCTCCTTGCAAATTTCTAACATTTTGATTCTGAATTCTATTTCTTCAAAAGTTCCATTTTGCTGTAATTACTGTTAATCCACTGACCTGGTAGTATGTTAACTATTGATTGATTCATATATTTTCCAGTTGAAACCGTATCACATTGTTTGGCATAAAATCGAAGTATGTATCTACCGAAAGTCCAGCATCAATGGATCGAAGCCAAATTACACCGCGATATCTTCGTTTAATCTGACAGATCCCCACAGTTCACATCTAAGGCGATCTAATCCTATTTGACGATCCCACTAATATACCTTCCAATTTCAGGTATCGTACTTTTTCTTATTTTTCGGTGAAACAAATAGTTTACTCCGACTTGAAATATTAAATTTCTAGTAATGGTAGCAATCTTGAGAAACCTTCTCGTGAATTTAATGTAATAATCGAGTACTTCGTCAGAAGGAATGCTTTTAAAGTGTACATCATATCCGGAGATGAATGAAATTCCTTCACAGTATTTATGAGTCTACTCTTGGGGGCACAATCACCGATCATCTCTTTGCCCGCAGTCCTCTCCATACTGGTCTCTATTCGCTGATAATCTCAACAGTCTTTCTTTGAGGTATTCAGTGGAATATTTCTTTCGCCCTATCCTTTTGGTTATTCTTCATTGACTATATACTTTATTATACCTTTCCTGTTTTGCTCGTCGCCGCTTTACTTTGGATTCTTGTCGTGAGTCCAATTGTCTCTACGCCCTGTATTTCCATCAATTCCTGTATATATTCGAAATTGACATTCGCATGCACTTTTCTATGAACCGTATTGATAATTTATCGGTCCATACGTATAATTTGTCATTATCACTTTTTGCCACCTCGATCCCTTGCCTTCCTTTCCCCTATGGTTCTGCTGTGGTTCACATCTGTGGGAATGTAAGCTCATCGCGAACATCTACGAGGTCTGTCCAATAAATACGCAAACTGAGGCCATAAAAACTTTATTCTGCAAAATTTAGTCTACATCGATTTTGTTGTCCCCTTCAAAGGACTTTCCATTTGTTGCTATGCACTTATTCCATCTCCTTTTTTACTGTTTTAAAGCACTCTTGGATGCCCTCGGCAGTTAAGCTTGTTAGTTTTCTCGTCGTCTCTTGCTTTATTGTGTCCACATCTTCCCAGTGATGTCCCCTCATCACTTTTTTCATTTTGGGAATAGGAAAAATTCGCAGGGGGGGGGAGAGATTTGGCGAATAAGGGGAATAATGCAGGATGGCTATTGAATTAATTTTTGGCCAGAAATTGGCGAACAATCAATGCTGAATGTGTTGGTGCAGTGTCATGGTGAAGGATCCATCCATCGTGTTCGGTTAAAATAGTGTGTACTGTTGATTTGCCTAAATTCAGTTCATCAGCTATCATTCGGACAGTTTTTTGACGATCGATAAGGGCAAGGGACCGCACACGATCAATGTCGTCGTCAACACAAGTTTTATGTTCAACAAACAATAGAAAAAAGAACAACAGAAACTAATATAGCTGGCACCATACGCACAGCTCGACAATCCGCCAAGAATAGACGGCTCATTGGGCAACTAACGCCGCTAGTGGGTAGGGCTATAGTCCGCGTCATGGCCTCCAAGTTGAACCAGTTTGAATATTTATTGTACAGACTACGTATATGGAATACTTCCTTTGCATTTTTATGATTGGGCGCCATGTTAACTTGCACTACTCTCCTCTTTTACCGGGACTTCTTCTCAAACTCATGGAGGTAATTAGCGCAGAAATATCTTTTTGCCCCTTCAGGTTTATTCTTTCGCATTACAGAACAGCGGAAAAATGAAATAATTATTTTAGTCTTTGAAGGTCGTATCCAGGCATCAAGTGTGTTGTCACTTGTGTTTGCAGTCTGCATGCATTATTGCCATACACTGCTGCCACTCTGCGGGAATATTTGCGTTAGTTTTTTCATGTCCCAACTTGGTAAGCAATTATTTAGATGGGATTCGGTACTACCAAGGGTTATTATTTTACTTTTTTATACACTTAAGTTACTGATCCAGCATTCAAATTTAATGCTCACGCAATTCATTAATATTTGTCAAGCATCAAAAGGCAAAAGATAAGGCATGTGATCAATTCACGCACGAATAATGATTTAATCGGAAAGGGCGTCAGTGCTCTCAAAATTCACGTCGTGAAACACTTGGCGTATGAGTGGAGTGTCTTTTTTTATTTAATAAAAGGCAAGTTAAAATTTTTTTTTTCGATTGATCCGAATTCAAGCGGTTTGTTTAATGTAGAACATGAGGTAACGATGAGGCAATTGGAGGAAAATTGATTAATGTATTAAAATATGTCTAGGGAAACTATTGTCAAATGGACCACTGCCAACAATTGCTTTTGCAGTGATAGTTTTCTTTTTTAGTCTCTGATTTTTCATTCAGAGTTGTTAAGCGTACTGTTTCGCTAATCATTGACTGGATATAACCAAAGAAATTCAATGTCAGCTAGAATTTTCTAAGAAGTTTCTTTAGTTTAATTTTTAAAGTCACTTTCTTGACGTTATCTTTTGCATCTTTCAATTCTTTTCTCATCCCGTTCTTATTCTTTTATTTTCTCTAATCCTCGACATTTTTACAGCTATTGACAGAAAGGAGAGTTTTCTGTCAAAGTATAAAACTTACTTACTCATATGATTGTAAATCGGACTTCGTGAACTTCGGGAGAAATGGTAGTTTTTCCTCATTAGGAATTCGAATATACTTATAGCATTGAAAAACTTTTTTCAATATTATTTGACATTTCTTTATCAAATAATTTATTCGTAAATTTACATTAATCCTGTACCTCGTGTTTCTAATCTTTATCGTGTTCATCAGGTGCGTGCATTGGATAATATTTTATGCCTAATGATGATGCTTAAGAGTTGGACGCATGACTAAGTGATTAAAAAAGAAGGATGGAGTGTCTCTAAAATGTTCTATAATTAAAAAAAATTCCTTACTGGGCGACTAACAACCCTCACCAATATCACTCAAGACCTCTACTTAGCCCCAAAGTGACAGTTTGGTGCGCTGTGTCCTCAATGGACATTAATGGACTTTACTTCTTTGAATCTCGAGGTTCAACTATCTCAACTCACCAAGGTCGTCATATGGATGAAATAATTTTCAAATCCCATTTAACATAAAATTACATTGGATGCAGTTTTTATTCATAAAAACTTTTTTTATTTATCTGGCTGGTTTTTTTTACCATTTTCCGTCAAATCAGGGAGTCCATTCTGACTCACCCTGTATATATGTAAGTTAGTGTATACTCATGAAGAGTAGTGCATCCGTTTCGTCCCTCCCGTGAATGATCGATCACTTCTAAGTGCGATCCCTCTTGCGGTCGGTGATCGCGGCCGCGTGGTGAGGCGGTTGCGTCCCGAACGCGCGAATGGAATCGTTCCAATTGAGGCGAGCCTGTGGAATGGAATCCATCAATAAGCGGAAACGATTGTGAGAGGCGAACCACGCCCCCATTTCCATCTCTCTTTCTCTCTCTCTCTCTCTCTCTCCACCCCCTGCCCTCCCTACATATTCATTTCCCCTTATCTCCACCCATCCCCAAAAAAACCACCCCCATATCCTCATCACACGCACGCACACACAAATGCACGCTCTCACTCAGACACCCTCTTGATTTCCGCGCTCCATTTTTTCATCACCCCTTCCCCGAACATCCAACCCTTCCTCCACCCCAATTTCGGGCGTTGGTTTTTTGCTGGGCAGAGAGAGGTTGGAAGAGGGGGGAAAGGGGGCGGACGTGGGAAGGAAAGGGGTGGGGTGAAGAAGAAGGGTCCTCGAAGGTATTCGCATTCCCACCCCACCTCTTTCTCTTTCCCCCCCCTACCCCCGTGGGGTTTCGAAGGCGCGGCAGATGAAAGCGTGTGTGTGTGTGTTCGCTCGGTTGGTTTTCGTTTGGTTTTGGTCGGCAAGGGTGTGGAGGAGGGGCGTACCCATTCGTTACGACACTCCGTATAAAAAAAGAGAGGCTCCGGGCGAACGAACCATGAAACTGGTAATTTATACCCTTTCCGTCGAATTCCCTCCACTCCGTTGTTTACACTTTGTCATTTCCCCAGCCCCTTTCACATCGCACTAACACTCATTTGCTGCGCTCATCAATGTGACTTCTGCTGTGATGCCTCTACGTCGGCGCTCATTGCGCACGTTATCATTTCGCGGTCGGTGTTCTTCGTATTATTACGTCACCGCCCACGCCACAGTTATTATTGAGTCGCGCACGCATCATCCCCGTGCAGTAGTAATTACATCCATTGTTGGGATTTATTCGACTTTGACTGGCATGTATTTGTCTGCTACGCGTCTTGCAAATCGGAGCCGCTGTGTTTTCCAATCCTTTTAATGAGTGATAATTAATTTTAAGACACCTTTTTGAGTTGTGAAGGTGGGCGGGCATGAAAACGTAGGCCCAAGAACAAAGACAGGTAGCATTAATAAGGACAAAAGATAAGGTATCTAGCTGTAAGGGTGTGTTAGGGAATTAGCGAGGATTGGGAAAGAATGAATGGCTGCAGTTGGGTACCAATCTCCGGATTGAAATCTAATGACCCTGAGCCTCCCTCTCTCTCTCTCGAGTTAAACGCCTAATCCCTGCGTTTCATTAATATCAGCCACAGCCAACGCCGTAATCAGCCAATAATCCGCGGTGATACGTAAGTGCTTAATGACTTGGCTGTTCAATTTGGCTGTTGGCCAAAAACAACACGGCAACAATGGGACGTGAGTTATCGACGAATGTAAACGAGAGGCAAACTGGCTGCTGAACCAAGACCTTCAGTTTATAATCTAAAATTACTCTTATACTGATGGACAATGAAAAATAATTACAGTGCACACAGAAAAACGAAAATTCGAGAAATAAATGATTTTAAAAAATCAACAAAAATAATAAAAAATGAGAAATTACTCGAGCAAACACAACACTAATTGTTCGACTTAGATCTACCGCAAGCTAAGGTACGAGACATGAAAAGTTGTAAATACCTTCCGTGTAATTCATTTAGAAGGTTTTGAGAAAGTATGTTAATGACAGTTTGTGTTGTGGATTTCAGTTTCCTATCTACGGTTTTGGTGAAATATGGAAACTAACCTTTTTGATTATTTTTTTAGTGTTCTTAATCTTTTAAATCTTATACTTCTGTCTGAGGATTATTTATACAGCTGGCTGACTTTAATTTCAATATTTCAGTGAATGACTTTTGAATATATATATATATATATATATATATATATATATATATATATATATATATAGTATATGGTGGGAATCCTTGTTGATGTATTCTTCGTATAAAGTCGCAAATTAGGAAAGCAAATTGAAGTACGTAGTATGTCACTATCCTTTAAGGAAACAAGAAAGAAGGGAAAGGAAAATTTCCTCCCCGGGATTGGACGGCGCGAGGTAATAAGCGATATAAATGATGGGGGGTTGATGGCGGTGGACGGAGGGTTGTGGTCGGAGGATAAGCGCGGATGCCGGGATGGAGGAAGAATTTCTCGGGGGGGAGGGAAAGAGGGAAAGGACCAGGGAGAAGATAAAGGGAGAGATAAAGGATGCCATTGATATCGAAGCGGGTTGAAGGAAAGGGAGAGAGGATAGGCTAGGAGGATAGAATCCACGACTTTTGGCTCAGGCGAGATCGCACCTCTTTTTTGCCAATCGCGCCCAACCGACGTCGTTTTTCTTCCCATCATTGTGATGGCTCTGCGTGCGGATGTGTGTGTGTGCGAGTGTATGTATGTATTTGTGTAACCATATATATATGTATATATATATATATACACACACATACATATATACATATGTATGCGATGAGAGGAGTGAGAGTCGTGTTCTTCGAAGGAGGAAAATGGGGTTTGGAGCAGGGGTCTGGTAGCACACGAGTCGTTACACTTGGTGAATCTCCAGGGGAAACGATGACAAAAAATGCCATGGTCCATAGTTCATCCCTCTCCTTTCCTCTCTCGAGGGGAATCCCCGAATCAGGGGAGCGATTTGTTATTAACTTCAATCTTGTCTGTTTTTTCATCCCCAATGACTTCTCCGTTTCTTTTACTACGTCTGTGGCATTCGAGTTGGCGCTGAGGGCGTTATAGAGCGCCGCATTGCCCACCCACAACGCACGACTCTTCACAACGGATTCGCTTCTCTGCTCAATAATCATTTCTATGACTTCCATTTTTGTAGGCATTGCTGGCAAGAGTTCTTCCGTCCAATTGGTGGATCGAATCGTGGGCCTTTAACGCCGTCCTCCGCTGGCGTGAGGTTCTGAGGTCCTTAGAGAAGTAGATGGATTGCGTTCATTGGGATTTTTGAAATGTGTGATTCGGGTACTGATAATTAGAAGTTCCTTTTTGTACACACGTTATTGTTTTTCCAGGACAGAAATTTGAAGTGGAATTTGACGCGTATAGTTTCTTTCCGTTTGCTTAAAAATCTATAGTAATTTCCTAAAAATGTGCGTTTATTTATTTTTAAGGAGCTTTCAATTTAGTATAGCACGAAATAGCCCAATTTTTATGCCGGCAAACGACAATCTCAGAGCCTTGTTTTCTTAAGATTAAAATTTCGCCTCGATAGAAATTGTTCGGGATTTGGTCTATCGTATTGAGGTCACAATCCTGCCTGTTTGATTTCTTCGTCCTTTGAGTGGTTGTATTTTAAAATTTATTAACGATTAAATCATATGTGATCACACTATGTGGTCTGAAGTCCTAATACCTCGATTATTAATGAGAATTCACCGACTTCCAGAAAAAGAAATATCGGGCCGTTTGAAATCCCTGTCAAAGGTTGAACTGTTGGATAGAAGTTACTATCACTTTATTAGCTTAAAAGTGCGTGTTATAGAAATGGAATTCATCACAAATTCTCTTTCAACATATTCTGCTTATCAAATAATGTCTCTTGTTGTGATTCGTTTTTGGTGAACTGATTTTGGTTTTTCTTCTTTTTAGGTAAATTCTTTGGCTGAATATGTGCTTTTCGCCGTGAAAAATGCGAAACCAACTCAATATGGCCATGCCTTACTTGGACGGTCATTCCGTAAGTTTTTAAAAAATTTTTTGGTTTTATTTAGTACTTTACGAACCACCATTAGAGTGGGTGGCAGGGAGTTCCTACACACCAGACTAATTTTGACCCGAATATTACCCTACCGCGGTCGGAAAACGTTATTATGGTCCCCTATCGTTCTTGGAAAAAAATGACATCTTTAACCTAAATGTTCTACACTTGATCTATCTAATTTAATTGGCATGATCTCTCCTACCGTAGTACGATGGGGGTAGTAATACTTTATCAAAGTCACTGCTAAAGAGACGATTTCCGAATTTATACAAGAAATGTAATCTGTAATTTAATCTTCGTTCCATAGAGTGTTTCCCAGCCTAGCTACTATAATATGTTAGATACACTACTAAGTTTATCATAGCGACGTTTCACAAATCTAGCTCCTCCACGCTGTACGCGATCTAATTCGGCAATCAATACAACTTTGTGAGGATCCCATATATACTTGAAACATAATCTAAATGAAGTCTAACCAACGACAGGTAACCTCTCTTTTTGCCCTTTTAATCACATTTACCAAGTAGTCTTCGAATAAATTCTATTCTATTATTTCATGTTTGTGAAAAGCGCGAGAAATGTTGCCATCCTTACTTGCAAGATTTACAGCGACCCCGTACATTTTGAGATGCTTTTCCCATGGGACTTGTGTGAAAAACTCATTTAAATACAATCTTTTTCCCGGTTATTTATTTTATTTTTTGACGTGCAAAAACTTGTAAAAATATGTTTTCTTTAATGATATTATTTCTTGGCGATCCCTTACCAGACGTTAGGGAAACTCACTTATGAAAATGGTTGGAAACAGGTATTTTCGCAATTTGCTCATGTTTTCGGACCACAGAGGTAAAATAGAAGCGTAGCGTCCTGCGTGCCTTTCATCCCTTCAACTCTGGTTCGCGAAAGTTGCTTTTAAGCAAAAAGTCTAAGAAAATCAAATCTTGTAATTCAAGCATACTAATTAATATTTTTGCAGTAGATTTTGACTTCTCCGCAAACACTGCTTTGTTTACAAAAAATATAAGGAGGATGGTCAGCGTTTATAGAATTCTTATGGTTTCAACGAAGTTATTCAAATATCACATTTGCAATTAGAAGTCATTTGAGCAAATTATTTGCCCTGAAAATTCCTTCTTGCTCCAACAAAAATGAATCGGAAGGGGATAAAGGAATGAACGAATCAGATTGGAGTGAATTTTTTGATTGTAAGTGTATTTGCGTGGGTGGTTTGTTGGAGGAAACTTGGTTCTGATTTTACTCAATGTTACTTCAGTTCTTGGTTTTGAAAGGCAGTCACAATCTGTTTTCGCGTAAGATAATGTCGCAGTCTCTCTCGACCTGATGAACGTCGTTCATCATCAGAAAAGTCTGAAATTTAAATCCCCCCTTCATCTCAATTACCCTGCGGGATAATCGAGAGAAAGGATCCGCCTTTCCGCCTATCTTCCCACGTGTTCGTATTTCTTCGATGTTATTCCCTCCATCTTCTCGATCGAAGCGACCCAATCCCTCCATGTAGTTATTTCCGTTCATATCTAACATTCCCTGATCATCTTAAGAATGCTATCATCCTCAGGGCCCTAGTTATGAAACTTTTTGTTCGGTAGGTTGATGTCATGCGATACGGTGTGTATTTCCATCGCATTGATGCCGTGGAAACACCAACCACTGTCTTGGGTGTTGACAATAGTTTTTTTTTAGAATATGCGACTTCTTGTTCTGGTCGGCCTATCTCTGTATAAATTTGTGGCTTTTGCATGACTTTTTTATTTGCTCAATTATGGGTGGTGTCCTAACACCCTTGCGGCGGCTTGCGGGGTATTAAGGAGATGTCGATATATCTCCTTGTTTCGGTTACCTTACGAAAAAGAGGGGTATTGTTCTTAATGATCGTGATTATCCTTATTTTAATGAAGGAGACTTACGATAAATGACCCTCTGTTGATCAACATCACTTTCTAAATAGCAACGTGCGCCAGTTTGCATTTGTGGATCTCCGTTTGTCATAGAGGTGAGATTGAGAGGGAACATTTGATTATCGTTTTCTTTCTAGAAGTACCGACCCTTATTAAGGTATCCCATCGGCCCTTATT
>CM073769.1:130500636-130600291 GCA_037158775.1 Hetaerina titia
CCAAAATTCATAAACGTTATTATTCACATCCGTGAGACTTTCACAAAAGTGTTATATATATATATATATATATATATATATATATATATATATATATATATAATGAAAATTATTATATGATTCAATAAGAGAAGCATTTGAATGGACGCCGACGACTGAGCACTCCAGCAGTTCTTGGCTTCGTTTGGCAAGGCACAAAGTAATACCACACACTACATTAAATTTTTCTAAAATTCTACCTCCCTTCGTGATATTACCTATCAGTTAAATCAAGGCACGACCGAGAAGCATGACTTTCGAAACGAAGAGAACATAGAAATTCATTCTCTATGTACTTCTTCGACTTGAGATTTGAAAAAAACGACTCTTCCCTAGGAAATGTTATTTGGGACTCTGTTCACCCAATTTCTTTCAACATGTTTGTAGGTAACCAGCGCTTTATGGTTAGATCGGTGAAAATTAAATCAGCAAAAAATGCAAGGAGCATTTCGAGAGGGTATTTTCTTCGAGACCTAAAAGGCAGAGTAATAGTGATCGTGGCTGATAGTATCAATCGCTCCCTCGCTCCATTCCCTCGTTTTTTCTACATCCGAGTTCAGAGCTGACTGAAATTTACTGAATTTCCATTGTGCATTTGTGTGAGTGATGCCTGAAAGATATTTATTTATCCAACGGGTGGGGGAGCGCCTTTGGAGCGTGGGTGGTGGTTTCCAATTCACTCTGTCTTTTCCTCCTTGGTACTCCCTCCTCGTTCGCGTATAAAAAGCAAAAAGCCACAGAGGATTCCGAGCCAAGCGTGTGGGGGGTTGGACTTGAAATATTCCGTTCGCTGCCCTCCCCTACGGCTCCCCAATCCGTTGTCATCCCGACAGGGTTGTTTCCCTGGAATCCCTTTCTCGTAATCCTACTTACTTATGTGTCTAAGACTGGTTGTAGATGTGCGTTTGTCTCTTATGTTCCTGGGGTTTCGGCGAGAAGGTGCACTTCCGCACGTGTGTGCGACGGCCCTTTTCTGCGGAGGACTCTTTCTGTCGGCGGATGAATGACATTGCCAATCGTTTCGGAAAAAAGCTGACGACGGCGGGGGGGTGGGGGTGGGGGCAGCGAAAGCGGAGTAAATCACTGGAAGGGTTTTTCAATCACCGAGTGATAGGGAGGGAAGGGGGTGGAAACTCGGGAAAATGGTGGATGCATACAGGGTGGGGTGGCACCGGGCAGGGCAGGTTAGGGTACAGGAGAGAATGTGAGAGGAGCAGGGAAAGTTAAGAGGGAGTAATAGAAGATGGAAATGAAAGATCATTAAGGAACGGGATTTTGTGATGATAACTGTATTTTCATTATTTTTTAAACTAACAAATAGTATTATATTTAGAGAATTATTTAAAATAATAAAGGTTTTTTATGGCCCCCGGGAGAATACCTTTGTATGGATTGAAAGCAAAGGAACACTTTTTAACAGCATCCTCAAGCCATGCTAGCAAATTACATTAATGATCATTTTTAAAAAATCCTCTTTTCAATGCACTCGCTGTCTGAAAAAAGGTAATTTGTGCTTTCAACAGAATCCATCGCCAAAGGCGAATGTTGAGCTTTGATGGCCACAGAAGTTTACAAGGATCAACTTTCAAGGTCAACAGAATAATCGATTCCCTCATTAATTTCATCTGACACTAATTAAGGCGAAAGCAATGCTTTTCGTGGGATTTATTGGCAGAGTAATTTGACCTAAGTTTTAATCTAATTCGCCTTGTCAATGACAATATCATTACTGGTGACCAATTTCCATTTCATAATGTACGAATTGAAGACATTTGAAAGTTTTTGCAGATTTGGAACACTATTGTGCATCGTTTATGTGTAACATACAGGTATGTTTGATTTATCGTTAGTGATAAGAACACTCATTAGTTTACTATTTATGAGAGAAGCAAAAATACTTAGATATTTTAGTTTCCTGGAAGCCACCGCTAGGGTGTGTGGCAGAGGGGGTGCACGCACCAGACTAATTTTGACCCGAGTAATTTCTTATATTTTATGCAATCAAGGATTGTCTTCCATTTTAAATAGTTCAAAAGCGAATGTGGGTGTAACCATTTTATAAAATTTAGTACACTCGTTTATGGATTAATCCCTTTGATAAATTTTGGTATTTGGCTAAACAGTTTTATGCAGATCTCATTGGTTATGATATGCATATGAAATATAAAGAAAGAATATTTCCCCGAAAGAAAGAATGATATTTGTTGTGTACTGCATAGATTTTAGACTATCACTTCAGTCGTAAGAATCAGTTTTTAGGGTTTACATTATTTTTTACTTGCTTGGTATGGACTAATATGAAACAATTTTGACCAAATTTAAGCAAAACTTTCACCAATAATAATTATTATTGGTGAAAGTTTCACCAATATAATAATGAGTATAATCAAACAACTTTGACCAATTTTTTCGTGTAGAAATGGAAGGTTACAGGTTGTCAAATATATGTGTAAGTCTATAAGTTCTATCAGTTCGTTGCTTCCGGAAAATTGTGCAATTTATCTACACCAGTATTATTTCTGTGTGGTTGGTTACAATTGCAATTTTATTGCCAATAAAATAGACATGTGTAATATATTATGTTTTAAAATTAGCAGTTGAAATGAGTGCCAAATGTTACTTACCGAATTCACTACGCATTCAGCCCCATCCATCTAGGATATTAAACTTAAAATTTGGTTTTTATGCGTAAGATATTGCTCGCTCCGAACAAAGCCTTCAGGCATGTGAAAACACTGCCATGAGGAGTGTTTGGTTAGCCAGTTTCTTTCTCTGGGGCAGTGCTAAGGCATCACCCGCTGAACCACTTCTCTACGACTTCAACGGTAGGAACGGCAGAGATAGAATTGAAGGCGATGGAAGAGTAGTGCTGCCGAAAACTGAAGAAAATTAAATTGATACGTAGAGTAACATTAAAAAAGAACTTCGAAGGGCTATTGAAGATATGGAGGACACTCAAAAGAAGGAGAGAGAATTTTACTGGACATATTTTGAAGGAAGATAACATCCTGAAGGAAAGATAGGGAGAAGCATGACAGAGGAAGACCTAGTCTAAACCGATGTGAGGAGAGCTTTGTTAGATTGAAGAAATTGGTCGGGAACAGGATGTTGGTGTGTGAGCCAAACCAATTCTCTGATTGATGATACTGATTAAATATACTTTCTACTATTATATAAATATAAAGGCAAAAAAAATATTTATTTAAATAATTATTTGAACAAACGCTTATCTGTAGCAGACACAGGCAACCTCTGCTCATTTTCAGAAATGATCAAAAATATTTTTTTTTGCCTTTATATTTATATAATAGTAGAAAGTATATTTAATTTGAAATTAGTTACGCTAAATTAAGAGACTACCGCTGGAGTGCGTAAGTTTATACTAAAAAAAGTCGGGTATTCAAATCCAAAAACTTTATCAAAGGGGTGAGGCACATTTATTCCCCTGTAATTTACCTACAGTAAATGTAGTTTTCAGTTTTTGTCAAATGTATCACGATAAATAGTGAAAAAACTGTCATTTTTGATATACCTGAGAGACCTTTGACACAATTTAGATACGTGTCAGCGATTAAGTATTATTATCATTTGAGGATATTCATAGTTTCTAGATAAAGTTTAAAGAAAAAGTAAAGTCCGAGGTCTGTCCAATAAATACTAAAATTGATGCAATAAAACTTTTTTTTTTAAATTTAGTCTTCATCGATTATGTCCACTTCAAAGTACTCTCCATTCGTTGCTATGCACTTATTCCATCTTCATTTCCACTGTTTAAAGCACCCTTGGAAGTCCTCGGAAGTTAGGCTTTTTAGTTTTCTCGTCGTTTTTTGATTTATTGTGTCACATTTTCCCAGTGATGTCCCCTCATCACATTTTTCCATTTTTGGAATGGGAAAAAGTCGCAGGGGGCGAGATCTGGGGGAATAAGGAGGATGATCAAGGATAATGGTTGAATATTTTCCCACGCTGAATGTGAACAATTTTGCACAATTTTTTTCAAAACCTAAATGTTTGGTTAAAGTAGTGTGCACTGTTGATTTTCCTAAATTTATTTCTTCAGCTATCATTCGGGCAGGTTTCCGACGATCGTTAAGGACGAGAGATCGCACACGATCAATGTTGTCGTCAACACAGGTGGTTGAAGGTGAAGGTGGTCCTGTCCTTGCGTCATCCGTGACATTTTGTCGGCCATCTTTAAAACGCTTAATCCACTTGAAAATGAAAATGTTCTCCCCAGAGCATTATCACCGCAAAAAGCTGTCAACGTTTCATCAAATCCTTGATAACTTGTGCCGCACTTCACCAAAAAACTTGATGTTGATTTGTTTCTCTTTGATTTCGTAAATTTCCATTTTTGACGAACAGTTAAAACAAGGACAACAGAAACTAACACAAATGGCGCCATTCGCACAGATCGACGATCCGCCAAGCACAGACTGAGTCAGAATTGGATCTGAGGCGACTAGCGCT
Source organism: Hetaerina titia (assembly GCA_037158775.1). Lineage (NCBI taxonomy): Eukaryota > Metazoa > Arthropoda > Insecta > Odonata > Calopterygidae > Hetaerina > Hetaerina titia. Next base: position 130,505,146 of record CM073769.1, read on the forward strand.
CCAAGTGGGCGGGGCTATAATCCGTGTCATGGCGGCCAGTTTGCAGAAGTTTGCGTATTTGTTGTACCGACTACGTATGTACCTTTTCGCTCCCCAGAATACCTATAGTGCATTTGTTTTCGGCAGAAATTCAGGCACATAAAATTTAGTTCCAGAGCAGAAATTTCCATTATTCCAACTCGCCATATTTTTTACATTAGAATATACTATATATTTTGCTCCGGCTGGCGGACTTTACTATCAGGGTCACTGTGTCTCATTGCTCTTGTCGAGTTCAATAAATCGTACACGAAAAAGAGTTGAGCGAAAGACTGCGTTCCTCTAGGAAAGCATAGTGAATTGGCCATTGCCATATTTTCTACTATGCTTCACGCGAATCTAGGGTGAACCGGTAATGATATTCCTGCAAATTCTTAAGAGGAATTGAATCGGGAGAAATTAGACCCGGACAAACCGAGGCATTTTAGTAATTGCCTTCATCAATTTCCTCTACATTACTCAAGTACCTACTACATACATACTAAGTACTATCGGCGTAATTCTAGAAAAATCCAGGATTTCTCTCATGTATATTCCAGCTAGTCTCCCATCAACTGTTTGATCATTTTTTGGCTTTCATCCATCTCCGAGAAAATAACAAACCGCTTCGTTTTGACGAAAAATTTAATTTTTGATATCCTCAAGATGACTTAGTGTAACCTGAAGCATGGCGGAGGATAAGGTGTGTTTATTTGAAACGTTTTCATTTCATGGGCGGACTTTATTTCGGATTGAGCTCCCGGAAAACGATTCCGTCGTCCGGGGAGACCTTTGAAATGCAATTCCTCGAATCACGCCCATCTCATTCCCTTCTTCGTCTTTCAATTTTCCATTCTGATCGCCCCATCCTTTCTCTTCACGTCCTTTCCTTGTCCTCTTACCGTCACCGGGACGGAAATCTGTCCATTGCCATCGAGTTACATTCATCGCATTTTTCCTACTTGGCATACCAATGAAGTTCTACTCTAAAAGCTGCTATACGCATTTCGGAAAACCAATTAATGTCGGCTTTTACGTATTCACATAACTTCCTTTATATCTGAGGCCTCTGCGGGTTAAGTGCACTGCTTTATAGACTAACTACACAGGCTACTGTGCTTTTTTTTTACTTATATCAAAGTTCTGATTTTAAAAATTGTTACGGGAATGATTTCTGTTTGTGCACGACTATCTGCTAAAAACTCGCTTCTATTTGTGACTGAAATGTTTGACATTCCTTATTTTGCGATTATTAGAGAATTGAAATGTTTGCTATTTCGTTGTAATCAGTGAGATTTTGTTTTACCTGTTTAGCACAATGTGGAAAATATTCATTCATTTAAGGTAATTGTTTTTGATAAATTCGCGACAGTACATTTCCTGAAATTTTTCGATTATAAACTTATATCTATGGTCAAGAATATGAAGGGTCACTGAATGTTAAGTGATCAACTATTTTATTGGTAATAGTTAACAAGGAAAAGGGAATTATTTATTGCCACTGGAAATTTATTTCACATAATTCCCTTGGTGATAAATCTGCTACAATAATCACGTTTTCCTACACTTGCCTTCCCAACATAACGAGTACTATACTCTAATGTAAAAACTAATGCTTTCTTTAAGAGTAGTATTCTTGTGATCCAGAACAGTCTGAACTTGTAAGAATAATTGAAACCATTATCTAATCTATTTTTTTACCTTCCACGTCCAGTAATCTATAGGCACAAAAAACTTTCTAAAATATCACTGCATAAGTATCTGGATAAGATTGTAGGCCATTACTATTTCATAAGTTGTATCAAGAAAGTGATCTAATCACATTATTTTTCCTCCTCTGTCTCTGATTTCTAGTAAACACTTGTCCTTCATATTCTATGTGGGAAAACTTCATTTCTTATTACGCGATAAAAAATGTTACATTCTTTGTGTTATAAATACCTTTCTAATATAATGAATAAGATATGAGAAATAAACTATATTTTCGTAAATGAACTTCTTTATATGTTTATCCATGGATTGGGATAATCTAGTTATCCACTCAATCCTTCTTTCCCTCAGCCGGACGTGGTGCGGTAAAATATGTTCAATGATCTTATCTCCTCTTGTAAATATTCCCCAGAGGTTTACTGCCTTTCCAATTCGTCCTAATATCTTTTCTAATCATCGGAGCCACTCATAATTAGATCTTTTATCATTAACTCGTAACACTCCCCCATTTCTCAATTCTTCAAAGTCCTTCAACCTACTGCCGGGGAAGTCCCTCATCGCGTGAAGAAGGCACTCCCATCATGCCCATCAATGAAGTCTCTTCAAACTTCCAGGAATATTTTTACGTGTTGGTCGATTTTTCTTCTCCCAAGAATTTTTTATTTTGGCACAATTAAGATTAAATCAATGCGGTGCTCATCACCCGTTCGTTCTCCCGCAAATGTTTGGGACATGAAGCGGTCACAATAAATGACCAAATATATTTAAATACGAGACGTTGTGTATAGACCAAAATAGGATGAGTCGTTCGGTGGTGATTTGTGAAACAGTTATATATATATATATATATATATATATATATATATATATATATATATATATATATATATATATATATATATATATATATTTATATAAAGAGAGAGAGAGAGAGAGTCTGACTTGAAGCAGGCCTCGGAGTAGGCCGAAAGCTCAAATCATCTACAGTGTGAGTGTCCTTTTACGTGTTATCTGTTTTATTCTGTGTTATATTGTGCCGTCCAAAAGTTATATATATATATATATAATTTATATAGTTAATTACTTCACGAAAAGTGTAAGCCCTTTGGAAGAGGAGTGATACTCGAGGAGATGGATCGAAGTGTGTGTGTACATACACACACACACATATATATATGATTTTTTAAATTAATTACATATACTATATATTTATATAAACACGCGTACATTCATGTTTTTGCACGCAGAGTAAGAAACAGGGAAAGGTGAGTTTAAAAAAACTTAAGTACCTCGTTCCCATCATCCCTCCCATTCCCCCCACCCTCCCCACTTCTCTGTCGCCCTGACCTTAAATCACACCCGGGCGATTATTTATATCTTTCGCAGAGATACGCTCCCCAGGCGACCCTTAGCCCTCCTCGACCCTCTCCCCCCTCCCTCCCTATAGCCCCTCCCCCCAGGAACTCGTAGATCCTCTCACTTCAATCCACACCCTCTTCCCCTTCCTCTTTTTTTCAAACTCCTCACACCATTCCCCTCTCTCCCATCTGCTCCTCCTCTTCGGATTTTTTGCGCCAAGGAAGAAGTGTGCGTAATGCCTCATTCCGCCATCTTCCCATTCGCCCGACGCAAAAAACCCTCTTCAGTCTCCCCCTTCCTTTCACACACGCCCCCTTCCCTCCCCCTCAACATTCTCGGGAGAGGGGGAAGTCGATTACGCCCTCCCCCGCTAAATATATGTACTTACCCTGACGGCACAATGATGTCGCTCTCCTTTTTTTGCTGAAATAAAAATGAGAAAGGAATGAAAAAAAATAAAATAGATCCGCCCGAGTTCCGATTCTCATTTTATTAGAGGGAGAAAGGGGGAGAATGAAAAAAGGCGGAAGAAAAGCGGCGAAATATTTATTTTTATTTAAATGGAGACGGCTAAGGGGTGCGGGCATCTTCGCGTTGGCGACGAAAGAGATGAGGATGCTGGATTCGGACGTGGGGGGGAGAACGGAGTCGGGCCAGGAATTAAAGACGTGAAATAAAGGAAGTGAAGCATTTTTTTTCTTCACTGAAATGGAAAGTTTTTCCTCATTTATTTCTGAAGGGAATATGAAGAAACGAGTTGGAGTGGGAAGAGTTCGGTGCAGGGGATTTCGAATTCCTTCAGTTCAGTCTTTTTCGTTTGAGCGTGAGCGCGATTATCTGCCGCCGTTAATTAAGGAAGGGGACTGTCGCTACTTGATTCATTGGCATATTAGTCTCCCCTACTTTTAAGTACGGTTTAGCGAATCGAGTTCGATCGTGGGTAATACTCGATTCGAGATTCGATTCACTGTTTCACGGACAGGCCTTAAAAGTGTCCGTCTACGCACGCATCCTGATATCGATTCAATACTAAGTATTGCTATTTGTTGCAACAGCTACTTAGTTGAACGACGATCTTCCATTCAGTAAAGCTTATAGAACTCCTAGTTTACCCTATTAACGAGGAAAAACTGGATAAACTTTTGGCTTTAACCCCAAAAACTTTGCGGTGAAATAAACTCGGGAAGACTTCACCGCCGTCGTGAGCCGAGAAAACACTAAAAGCTCACTCTAAATGGGTGATCTAAAATAATTTTGATTGCGGTTTCTTTGGCATGAAACGGGGCCGTATTAGAGTGTTCAATTGGGATTTAATCTCCTTGTCATCTAATAACAGTATACGTATTAAAACCACAATAATGATGGATACGATACGGTGAATGATATCGTCTTTAAGAAATTATAATATCCTAGTGTAACTATTAAGGCAAGTACTGATGCACAGTTTGATACGCAGACTTAACCCTGCTATCTTTCCTAGTCTCGCATAGAAATACAATCTGACACCCAACACCACACTTAGCGCTTCTTCAATTCCGATTACTTTCTAACTCCTTTCTTTTGGTCCAATTATTTTTCCATATTGTTTTATTAGTTTCATTTACAATTCTAAATACCTTTTTTTATATATTCCCATCTTTCTTATCCTCCACCTGTCACTCTGTGCTGTCTTATAAATTTATTTCCTGCCTCCCGGTTCTCCTTTCTTTTCATACCGGTCACTACTTCCAAATTCCATTTCATCATGTCTATCTTGTCTTCTCCTCTGGAATCTCGTTTTTCTTCATCAGCACCAAATTGATAGAATTAGTTGAAGGACTCGTCTGAATCCGCATCCACGGAAGAGTGCTGTTTGATTCTGCTGTTTATAGATCCCTGCTTGACCATATAACAGTCTAATAGATATCCCTGTGGATTCCCGGGCACTTTTCACGTACATCTATGTGATATTTAAACAAATCTCTCATTGAGATGAAACCATTACTTCTTTCGCCTACCGTTGACTTACAATCCCTCATTGTTTTAAACGTTCCCTTGCTGGGTCATTTGCTCGCATACACTGCCAATTAATTCTATGATTACTTTCGTCCCTTTTATATGTACATTTGGTAGTGCTATCAAGGTACATGTATAGCGGAGTATACCGTTAAATATGCCATTGCATACCGCTGAGGGATTTATACCGTAATTTTTACTAGCACGAGAGGGTAACTCTTGCTCTTCTTTCCATTAGGCTCTGGCCCGCCATGAAAGTCATTCTGATGGTCTGGGGAGTCCACACAATTTTCACGATTAAAAGCAATATTTATGAGCTCTCCGGTCAGTTTTCTTGCCCGAGAGTACTGAAAGAGTCACTTTTGGCGGAGACTGAGGAAGGGGGTTCGCTGAGCCGACGGAACGGGGATATTCCAGAATTGGAGATGGTTTCGCAATTAATGCATTGGAGGCTAAGGAGGTGGGTAGGAAGCGGGGAGGAGAGAGTTGAAGGGAGGTCAGGAGGAGGGAAGGGCGTGGGGGCGTTTAGAAGAAGGACCGGAAGTCGGTGTAAGGGCCGCTTCCCTAGACCGTTTCCACTGGAAGATGCGAAATCCAAGCTGGTTTTCTTTTCAAGAGGGAGCGAATGAGCATCTGGATGTTTTGGACCGAAGGGGATCGTCCCATTTTATATCCTTTGAGACACGACTAAAGCGAAAGTAAATTAGGACAATAAAGAAAATAGTTGCAAAAACAGTGGGAATCTTCTGAAGTTATAAAGATTTGTTTATTTTTTTAATGAAAGGACACATAAATGGGCAGGTGTTATGTATGCAGTACTTATGCATAGGGCTTGGTATTTGCGACTATTTCATTCCCACACCTTAACCTTTCTTTACCCGGAATGTTGGAGTTCTTAAATTTGGCTGGGAATTCCCGTCAGTTATTTTAATCTTTTATTTAATTCCACACCTCCCTTAGCCCAACTCGGTTGGCAGTGGTATTGAATCACTACGGAGAAATAGCTTATCAATAAACGAAATAATATTTTGTAAATAATTTATTACCCTTACCTCAAGCTCATATCCACATAACTTTAAATGTACGTAATCTATGTATTAATAACGTTAGACCCGGAGTGTTCCGTATTAAATTGGGTTTTTAGTCGCTGAAGTTATAAGATGTCCACCATTCTAAAATTGTTCCAACAATGGTGTTCGACTAATGACTCACCTCTTAACTTTTGGCTGGAGGATCAGATCAGTGCATTAAGGAAAATATTTTACGCCATTTATATGTGAATATATGTTGGACATAGAAACAGAAATCTATACATTTAAAAAAATATATATGTAAACACACGGCTTAGGTGGAGTTGTAGGTGCCCAGGGAGAATTGCCCGGAAAGCGAACCCGGGCCCTCCGGTGAGTAGTTCTACGTTCTACCCCTGGACTACCGCCACCCACATAACATATATGCATAAGTAATAATGAAATTTTATAAAGAGTAATGCTACTGATGAATTGTCACTTTTAGCAACAAAATTACTGCATGCGTCCTAGGCATTTTTAAACAAGGGAATAAATTTATCAAAAATGATTAAAATTATGCCCTTAGAGTGAGGATTCGACAGTAAGCAGAGTTTCTTATGAAGCCGGAAAATCGAGTCTTTCTTTCAGGCATCGTCTGCCTTTGCGGGCATTTATTACCCAGAACCGCTTGTGAAGGTTTTATTATAATAATATAATTATAATGAATAAAAATAAAATATTGAATATCAGCAAATGTTGGCTGAAGGTTGAACTGATTCGATTGATAAGAGTTTTCACCCCTTGGGTGAAGAAGCGATTTCCCCTCAAGGTGACAGCACTTCTTCTATTAAGGCTGCAGTGCGAATCACTAATCAGAGGTAGGTTTGAGGTAAGGCGATTGTATTTTATGTTAAAAGGATCAGGGTGTGGGGGAGGAGGGGGGAATTGCTGATCTCTTGAAATAAGGCACGGAGGGTTGAAGGTGGGGGAGGTGGCTCGAATATGAAAACTCATTTAGCCCTCGGAGCTTGGAGACAAGGCGTGTTTAACGAGCGCGAAGGGAAGCCCTTGCCCTCCCATCCCCACGTAAGGACAGCCACACCCTCTTCCTCCAACCCCTCCTCCCCCATACACTCCCTCCCTTAAACTCTCAGTTCGCCCCGATGGGCCTCCCTTGATTCAGCCTTCCATTCCTCCTCCCGTTGCTCAGAAAGAGAAATTCTGATTAAGGGTGTATAAGTGTTTTTCCTTTTGGTCCTCTTTGATTCCGGCTCGAATCTGCTCCTTTACTCCCTCGCGAAGGGACCACTGGTGCACTAAGGGTGCTGAAAGGTAATGCCTGGGGGGAGAAAGAAAGAGGGAGAGAGTAGGGTCGACTATTCGGTTGGGAATGGAGGGAGGGAATTGAACGGTCATCGCAGAAATTTTGAACGAAAGGAATATCTGGTGTGCTAGTTTCTTTTTTATTTTCTTGCGAAAGGAAAATATGTTACAAAAAGGCAAAACAATCATCGGGATGAGCGCGAGGCTCTTACCGCTTTGGGCTTAGTTGACCATTCCAAGGCGCGAATCGAAACCTTATCATCTCCTTTTCAGTTTTTAAAGATTGCGTGATTGTGTTTTCTATTTTTTTAAAGCAACGAATCAGGCTATTAGCAAGTGCTCAGCCGCTATAAAGGTCTCATCTCCCGGGATTAAAAATCTGGCGACTCGGAATAAATGATCGATGACGTGTACTATTCGTCCACGTGGAAAAACAAATTGTTATCAGGGCGTGATATTCATCAGAAAAAATTATAGCCTCATTTTTTAAGGATAAAATTACGATGAGTTTTCTTTCACATGTAGAAATTCAAGTTGTAGCAATCATTCATAGGTTACATACTAGCAGAAAATAACAACATCCTGGGCGAAGAAGTGTTTTCGTTTAGCAATGGGACGTGAGCACATTTCGGTATTAATTCGAAAAAAAATAAAAGGAATATAAATTATAATTAAGATGTCTTTGTGGACTTTTAAGTTCAACCGAGTAAAGTGGACAAAGTTAATCGGATGATTGCCGAATAGAATGAGTGGCACAAACGGTTCCTTTGAGTCCTATGAATATAAAAGTAAACCCTGATTACCCAAATCGTATTAACCATTTCCTTACGTGTGCTCAAATTTCCTTATTCCCATTCCGACTGAAAGAATTCTCATTCTTAACCCTTTTTCTTCTTCTTTTTCCATCTAGACGCACTTTTCCATCTGCTATTCATCTTTGTAAATTTTGTATCAGCCCCTTCGTGGGATGTCTCCTGTACATTTCAACTGTCCAGATCGGATTAGCGCCAGTTTGGAAAATGTATTCGCCCGTCTATTTCAAGCAGTCTAGACTGCAAAGTTGGTTAAATTATCTGATTTTATACATATTCGATTCATCACCCAAATTTAAACTTTTAATTCATCGTTTAGGCTTCCCTAAGGAATGTTCAAATACTTGGTTGGCAGTTTTCACTCAAAATAGTAGTTTTTGTAGTTTTTATGGGAAGTGAATAACAGGTAAAGTTATAAGCGCTATTACGGATGGGTGGAAAAGGAAGGGTGGAGAACAACCTGGCGTTGGCATTAGCCTACTCTTGTCGAAAGGCGCCAAGGGGTCTGCATTTTAACTTCACATCCGCCGGACATCATACTCACTCGAAGTGCTCTCCACAAAGCACCTCAAGTAGGGATTGGGATACCACTGAAAAATATTTGTTGTCGCCTGGATTCGAGCCCAGCCCCTCTCGGTGGGAAGCGTATAAGTTAACCACCGCACCATCCCGATCCCCTTTACTCTAAAGTCTTGAATGACATAAAGTGGTTAATATCACTTAATCTTCTCACAGGCTTGATGATTTCACCTCTTGATCGCATTAATAACAGTTATTGTTCGGCTGATTTAGAGCGTCGCTTGGAAATGTGACCGTGTTTTCTAATCTATAACGGAGTTTAAGCCGCTCTCTGTCGGTGGTGCAGCGCTCTGCCCGCCGTCAACACCCCCACATCAATCGAATGCGTGTGAATTTCAGAGAGAAGGGTGTTAGTTGCCGCAGGGTGTGGTGCGGGCAGTCCGTGATGGCGGCATGGAGAGGGCGAGGAACGCAGAGACGGGGATGGGAGGGAGTCTGGAAACATGAAAAAATAAAAACTAAATATGAAATCGACGCGTGACGCCTCTAATAAAATCATCTGCCTACCTGTGGATCCTTTCGATGATCCCGATGAGGTAGCATCCTGTGTGCGGAGGGGTTTCGTGCTGGAGGGGGTGATTAAATTTCCGCGACTGCGATGAAAAGTTGCCCCCACGAGTATTCTGGCGGCGACAGATGGCGTTAACGTACGCCCATCAACGCGATCCTTATGTTTTTTTCATTAAAGAGGAAGAAGACGAGGAGATACATTTTTGCGATTTAATTATTTAATGCCTGAAACAAAAATCGCCCTCCAAATTCTTCTTTATTTCGAAAATTCATTCCCAAATATTCTGTTTTGAATCAATTACGTGTTAAACAGCTAGCGGTTAACCACATTTACTGTCGGATGGGCATGAGAGTTCAATAAGTCAGTTTGGGTGGGTTTTGTGACGTGACGTAACCTGTCGCAGAGAACGAGGCTTCTGGGTGAAAAATAAAACCTTCGAGCGACTGTTTTCAACACCACTGTCAAATTAGAGAAAAATCTTGCGCAAGTTATCAGTTTTTTACGCGAGATATGAATACGCATTTGGTTTCCTGCAAAGCCGAGGCTCGGTTGCTGGGGAGTTTTATAGTATTCTATGAAGACCCATTTGTGAGTAATTCTAGCAATAACAGGATGGATACGTGAAACTTTATAGAATTATCAAAACCTTTTGAATAAGGTATGATCCGTTTCGCCATGCGGTTGACATCAAGGGCCCCAGTTAAATTATCGAATTGTGTTTGCTCTTCTGAGTACTTTTCTCGTTTAGTGTTGAAGCAGTAAATGTTTGCGATGCAAAAAAACAGAGCCCCTGAATGTATGTCTGCTCGGTGACCCCTACGTGAATATGTATGATGTCCGGCGTGTCGTTTTAGTTCGTCTTAGGGCTTGGATCCTCGCAAATATGATATCCTAATTTGATGCTTCGCCATTTGACTTCATTTTGAGCATGATCTAATTCCTACGTGACGTTACATTGAGCGTTGGCTTCTCTCACTGAGTCCTGGAGTAGCGGATACTTGAGGGTATATTCAAACTACGGCAGTTAAAATGGAATTAGAATCGTTTCGGTGTGATAAGGACATTGATTCATCTGCGAGATTATCAAAAACTTGTCAAAAAATGATTCCACTGATACTGTTCATCACCATTGGTGACATCTGGGATGGTGCCACTATGGTTTGTTTAAATTAGATGACTCGTTGAGAGAAGGGGGCGGGGGTGGACCAGAGGATCTTCTGTTCTTCATGAAGACATGCGTCTAGATGAAGACGCGTGTCTGTAAAGTCTGTAAAAGTTTATTTTCGTATTTGTCTCTTCACTTCAGTGCATCCCTTCAATATCTGCTTATCTTCTGGAAACTCCTGCCTTCTGAAATGGTTCACAATTATTTTCCCCTTCCTCCCTTCAGAGACTTGTGAGATTATAGATTTCTCCCTCAGGATGTTCCTGAGTGACCCCTTCATTTAACCACCTACGACATTGATTTTTTTGAGCATTCATTGGTTTATCCGCTGACGACCGATTTCGTATGAATCTTTTTATGTCACTTTGTTTATTTTACCCCTATCAGTTTTTAACGACGCACGGAAAATTTTCTCTCCAGCCCGTCTGGAAAATTTGCGTAGGAGGTCAGGTCAACCGAGAGTAGATGTGCCCTCCTCACTCTCACCCCCCTCCATCCCCTCCTCACGCCCGAGATGCGTTGACGCGAAGATTCTTTCGACTCGCGTTGCCCTCTCGGTGAGTTCAGAAGAAATTTCATGTCGAGCCCGCTTCCTCCTGCGTTTCCACGGGTCGAATACGGTTCGAATTGTTCGTACGGGGAATTAACTGCGACGACGAGCAACCTTCATTATTTTCACGGCCCAAGTGCCACCTTTGGAGTTTCTCCAGCCTCGAGAATGTCTTGCGACGACCGCGTTGAAGATGTTCGGGAGTAAAAAGAGTGGTATTTTTCTTCTTTAACGCCCTTTCTTTCTCTCGACAGACACTCGTCTAAGGGATGAACGTGTTTTCTGCAGTCTCTGAGGCGTATTTGGTTGTGTCGTCAACATCCTCTTATTTGGTTTCATGGAAGACCTGCCGTACCATTCCCGATTTCCTCGGAGTCTCTATTTTCATGTTCGACACCTTCTTATCCCCAGCCGTAAGGATCCCTTTCTCCGGAGCGTACATTAAACTCCCCCAACACGTCCACTCACAGCAGCACGAATTCTGCGCGGTCATATCCTTCTTGAAGAGCCTGCTCGACACCTTGACACCTGCTCTCCGAGTGGTTGGTGGTAGATGAATCCTTACCTATTCATTGATGCATCTAAAATGAAGTGTAATACGAGGTCTGTCCAATAAATTCGAGAGCTGAAGCCATAAAAACTATTTTGTAAAATTTAGTCTACATCAATTTTGTTCCTTTCAAAATACTCTCCATTGGTTTCTATGCACTTAGTCCATCTCTTTTCCAGTGTTTAAAGCACCCTTGGAAGTCCTCGGCAGTTGGCCTTTTTAGTTTTCTCTCCGTTTCTTGCTTTATTGTGTCCACATTTTCCCAGTGATGTCCCCTCATCACATTTTTTAATTTTGGGAATAGGAAGAAGTCGTAGGGGGCGAGATCTGACGAATGAGGATGATCAAGGATGGTGATCCTGAATGTGCTGGTGGATTGTCATGGTGAAGGATCCATCCATCATGTTCGCACACTGTTGTCTGTTCTCTCGTCACTTCACTCTGTTCCAATCTCGTCGTCAACACAGGTAGTTGAAGGTCATCCCGGCCTTGCATCATCCGTGGTGTCTAGTCGGCCATCTTTAAAACGCTTAATCCACTTGAAAATGAAAATGTTCTCTCCAGAGCATTATAACCGTAAACAGCTGTCAACGTTTCAGTAATTTCTTGATAACTTGTAGCGCACTTCACCAAAAAACATGATGTTGATTTGTTTCTCTTTAATTTGGTAAATTTCTATTTTAGAAAAACAGTAAAAACAAGGACAACAGAAACTAACATAACTGGCCCCATACGCACAGCTCGACGATCCGTCAAGCACAGACTGGGTCAGAATTGGGTCTCAGGCAACCAGCGCCGTTAGTGGGCGGGGCCGGGCAAGTCCGTGTCTTGGCCACTAGATTGTATCAGTTCGCTTATTTATTGGACAGACCTCGTATTGATCAGGACAACGCTCGTATCATGAAAGGAGTCGACACATTCCATCAACTCTCAGCGGCACTCGAAAACTACTGTTTGTTTTAAAACTGTAAAGACCCCTCTTTGGATGTTGGTATCTCAGTGATGAATCATCTTACATAAGTAAAAAACATTTTGATAAAGACTGTTTTATTAGCACATTAAACCGTTGAAGGAAAAAAATGACTTTAACTACAGACGGTGCTGAATGGTTGTTGTTTCATGAAGAATGAAAAAATAACCCTTTTCTCTGGTCTCCGTGGGGTATGGCACCACATTGGTGACCTGCAAGTACAGAACTCATCAATATTTAATAGTGTCATGTACACATGTTGAGATTTCTGGTTTAGCCCAAAAGTGTCCGAAGGGCCACTGTTAATAATAGCATTTTATCTAAAGATTTAATGAAACAGAGTTTTATTTGGAGCCTAGGAATTGATCAATACGGGAAAAATGTTATTATAAATAACAATGTAAATTTGAACTTGACACTCATGTTCCTCCCTTCATCTATTCGTCCAGTTCTTCTGCATGCCTCTCATCATCCTTCTTCGCTTACGAGCGGTCATTTGATTTCCTTCATTTTTTCCCTCATCCACTTTCTTCTCCTTAGCATTTCATTATCTTGCTATTACAGCCAGCTGTGATATTCCCGTAATACGATCATTAAAATTTCTTATGTTGCCTGCATTGATCATTTTGAATTCCTTTTTGAATAACTACGGCGTTTAAAATGAAAGAAGTTACTTTGTAACTCCAAACGAACTTCATTAAAACACGTCCTAAGTTTCCACGTCGGACGTCAACATTTTAAATATGTTGTGTAAATTCCATAAAGTAACATCTGAGACACAAAAAAGCTACGGTCCATTTTGTGACGACTTCTGTCATTTTTTCCTATTTATTGAAAAATGGAACTAGTTCTTTCATTGAAAAAGTGTACATTTTTGCTACAAAAGCGTAATATGTATACTCGAGAAAGATGAAGAGGACTTTTTTAATGTTGCGTTCGATTCAACTATAGCCACTAAAAAAAATAAATCGGAAAACTTTGTAAAAAGTAATAAATTTTGTTTTGGTGATAAGGAAGAAAATATTATTGTTTATTTATTGGATGCAGATATGAGTAGAAATTAAATAAACAATCCTGAAACACGATGTGAAAATAAGTGGTGTCCTTTTCTTATACTTATACTCCATTAATAATTAATACCGTGCCAAACTATATTTGAAATCGAATAAACCATTTTGATATTGACAAGAGAAAAGTACATGTGGCAACACAAACGTTACGCAATCTGATAGCTTTATTCATTTTTATGCATGATCATTTAGAATTATTGTGAATTTATCTTAATGAATCTTTCATCGTTTGTCAAATATATTATTGAAAAAGTTGTATCAGGAATTAAATAAAAGGAACTAAAGCACTTTTATGTGAAGTTCTCATACATTCAAAACCCCAGTTATCAACGCCCGAGGCTAGTTTAACAGGGGGGGGACAACGACTAATACTAATTCCAAAGGCGCCTTAAATGCACACTTTGCGAGCAGGTCGAGACCATTTATATGGGCATAAAATGTTCTAATTTAACACTTTGATTTATCAGAAGAAACAGCGGTGTATTGAAAATAACTACAATCTAATAATTCGTATTTCTGTGGAAATTATAACTATGCCTCCTACGTCCTACCAAAAGCATGTCTTCAGATACTCAGCATTCTTAGATATTAAAAAAATTATAAAATCTGTGTCATTAAAAAGAATCATCAATAATATTTCCATTGAACTTTACAAATCTATACAAGTAAATACAAACATCCTTATTATATATATATATATATATATATATATATATATATATATATATATATAGTGAATCTGCAGTATATAGTATATGTATATTTGGATTTCAGTTTTTTTTTCCTCATTTATGGAAACTTTTTTTCTGAGTGCAGGATATATGGCCCTTCTACTCTCCGTCCTGGACAAAGTAGATCTCCCCCCGATATCCAAGCAAAAGTTTTCAAACAAACTCATGTAAATTAATGGTCCCGCTTCCAACTCTTTTATGGTCAACTTACGGCGATTTGAAAAATAGAGTTGAATTATTATCGACGCTCTTCTAGTAAGATGGGGGAGGAAGAATTGAAGGGAGGGAGGGGGCAGACCTTCCGTTTCTGCACACAATAAAGAATCTCCCCCTCTCTCTCTCTCACCCCCTCCACCTCCCCATCTCTCCCTCGTGTTATCCCGTCGGTGAATGGGAAATCCTCGAAGATTTTGTTCTACCTTACCTGATAAAACTTTTGATGTGTGACCTAAGAAAAATTCTTCGTCGGTGGTTTCCCATATTGACTTCAAAAACTGACTTCCCCATTCATTCCAATATCTTTCCATCCTCGTTAAGGCACACTTCCATCATCAGTATTTGCAAATAGTTTCAGCGTCATTTATTTTCATCCAGTTTACTTTCTTTCATCTAGTTTCACAGTATCACATCAATTTTTTATTATATAAAGATTCTGAACAGCTTGGATCGTCTGATTTATTCTGCTATAAACAAAAATTGCGTACGTTTCGCTTTAAGATAGTGAACAAAAAGTCGTCTGAATTTTGTCAAAACCTACGCTGAACGCCGTTGCTCATGTTTTACAACCGTCTGATAAGGCAAACGTCACTCGTGTTCCTTAATTAATTAAACTTTTGGATAGTATTTAGCTTTACAGGCCTGTTTACCTGTAAGTAGGGTTTAAAACGTAGCAATTAGCTTTTATTGGTATCATTATGTTAGGTTCAAATATTTGCAGTTCGAGTTCCATTAGAAGTGAGAATGTTTCCAGTCATATAAATCGATTTAGACTCTGTTAGGAACGTCATCCATAGCGTTCGATTGATAATAAATTTAGATGCCATAAGTTATATAATAGGACTTATATATAATATGAGCAGGAAGATAGACGTAGATTGGAGGCTTTTTAAATGTGGGTGTGGAGAAGGATGGAGAAAGTGAAATGGACCGAAAGGAAAACAAATGAGGAAGTACTGGAGATGGTGGGTGAGGAGAGGGGTTTGTTGAGAGAAATCCTATGGAGGCAGGAGAAATGGATGAAAGGCGTATTGAGCGGTAGTGGAATGTTGAAGAAGGTAATAGAGGGGAGAATATTGGGCAAACGAGGTAAGGGCAGGAACAGAATAGGGATGTTGGACGGGATGAAGGGAGGAAAGAAGTACACAGAGATGAAGAGGGACCTGATATAGATTAGGTTGCTAAGTGGGGAGTTACAAAATGTTTATTTGACAGTTGTATCCATCCAAAAACCTACCTTAACCGGTAGATTACCTAATAATAATATAATAGGAATGAATCCCACAAAAGGTACAAATTCTTGACCTTTCCACTGCATTCGAATCAAGGGTATGTCCCGAGTTTGATTTGTAGCAAATCTCCGTTATCGCTTTCTCCTCCAGTAATTGTTATTCTTAGTTCCATGGCACTAATTGATTTCCAACAATTTTTACCGTCTTTAGACCTTCGTCTCACTATCAAAGTATTATTTATAAAATTTAAGGAATGATTCAGTCTTAGGAAGGTTCTTAATTCTAGGAATATCTTCAATTACTTTCCTTCTTTTCCTGAATATTTTCAATAGATCTTGACATTAAGGACCTCCGTGGGTGGTTTTCATCCACTCCTCGGTAGTTCTTTTTTTGTGTTTATGTTTTGATTTCACGTCAACACATTCTTAATTTTCGTCTTTATTTTTTCGGTGATTACTAACTGAAATCCGTGGGAAAAACCCTCTATTTGATTGCCCATTCCAAGTAAACTCTTTCTACTAATTAATAAACTTAATATATTGGCTAATAAATAATTCCCTCTTGTTAGCACATGCTATCTCTATCTCGTACATTTTCCCGTCGATAAATCATTTTGCGATCCTTTCTGATCGGTATTCCGAGGCGCAAGTGATCGACGGCAGGGTCCATGTGATGCCAGACTCAAATTACCATCATAAGAGGGAGTAGGGGGAAGTGGGAAGTGAGATATCCTCCCCAGGCATTCTGTGGCAGGTGTGGAGGGCCAATTTATTTATTACCAAAAGGACATAAATTCGGCGGTGACCAATAGGGCCCCTGGGGGTGGAAGTGAGTGAGGCACAGTGTGTGACCCTAAAGTTTCCTTTCCATGGAGCCCTCCTGAGGACCTCGGAGAGGTCCCTGATTTGGGGTCGAGACCCGAGATTGGAAACTCCCCGGTTTAAGTTTTGGGCATCCCTTCTCAGTTTTCGGGCGATCTATTTCTCAGGCGGCATTGGGACGCTTAATGCCTCAACTTGTGAATAAGGGCCTGTCCGGATAAAGACAAGGACTCCCTCTCTTCGGGCATATCACCTGGGGGCTCATTGTGATGCAGTAAACTTTGGCCGATCGTGCCGTCATTTGATCACTAATTTCCGAATTCACGATGCGAGATCTAAGGCATATAATTGCTTTATGATGAATTTTATGTGCCATCTCTCGGAGTTTAATCTCAACTTAAAACAATTGTTCCCTTCTGAGGTGAACAATTAAATTAACCATCCTTTCATGAAAATATAAATTAATAGCACATATTTATAAATTTTATATGTTTAAGCATATATATATATATATATATATATATATATATATATATAAATAAATAAATATATGTGTGTGTGTTAGGTTTGCTGATGACCAAGCATTAGTTGCTCGGTCAGCCAAGGGGCTGCAAACTTTGCTGAGTGAATTGGAGGTTCAGTGCGTTAGATATCGGATGAGAATCAATATTAATAAAACAAAGGTTATGCGATTTTCCAGAAAGAAAGAAGCTAAGCTAAACATTAAAATAGGAGGGGAAAGAATAGAGCAGGTAGAACCGTTCACATAACTCGGAAGTGTTTTGGACCAACACGGTCAAAGTAGTAGGGACGTAAGGAGAAGAATTGCGCTAGGCAAGGAGGCTTTCTCAAGGAGGAGGGAGTTGTTGACGGGGACGTTGAGTAGGGATGTTAAGAAAAGACTCGTAAAAACTTTGACATGGAGGTACGGCGCGGAAATGTGGTCGCTGAACAGGAGGATAGACGTAGATTGAAGGCTTTTGAAATGTGGGTGTGGAGAAGAATGGAGAAGGTGAAGTGGACCGAAAGGAAAACAAATGAGGAAGTACTGGAGATGGTGGGTGAGAAGAGAGATGTGTTGAGAGAAATTCTATGGAGGCAGGAAAAATGGATGAAAGGCGTATTGAGCCACAGTGAGATGTTGAAGAAGGTAATAGAGGGGAGAATGTTATGCAAACGAGGATAGGGATGTTGGACGGGATGAAGGGAGGAAAGAAGTACACAGAGATGAAGAGGGACCTGATATAGATTAGGTTGCTGGATTGGATTTTGTTTGGAGTTATAAAATATTTATTTGATAGTTGTGTCCATCCAAAAACCTACCTTAACCGGTAGATTACCTAATAATAATGTATATGTATAACTTATGTGAAAGTCTCGCGGACGTGAATAATAATGTAAATGGAATTAACACTAGAAGACATAGACAAAAACACAGAAACACACAAAAAAGAGAAACTCACTAGGTATCGAATTTTCGGTGGTCTAAACCCCCTTTCTCAAGATAAGGAAGGACAGAACTGAGGCAAGGGATTGCTTCAGTTTTGTTTCTCTTTTTTACTACTAGTGCTGATTCCATTCACATGCATTATGCATACATTTACATTGATATAGATGTAAGGAAAACGATAAAAATACAAAATAAACACAGGCGCAGAAATGATGGGGAAGATGGAATGATTAGGGGCACAAGTGAAGTATGTTTCCTTGACCGGAACTTAAACCACGGACCTTCAACTTGCCAGCCAATGGCCCCTCCAGTAACTGAATTGAGGAAAAATATTTAACACTGAAATCCATGAGTGTTTATACATCCAAGTTCCCTTAAGGTTCTTTGGCTTGGAGATGGCGCTCAGTATGTGTGTTTGACATTCGACTATGGAACATTTCACTCCTCCCTCTATGCGAATTTTATTCTATTTTTCCTTCTTTCGACTTGTCTCTTTCTCCCAATCGCCTTTCCTCCCCAGGCACTTCTGCTAGCACTCGTCTTCCGAACCTATTAACTCTTAACCGAATCTCGCATTATCTCTCCGCCTGACGTTAAGTCCTCTCTTCTGTATCCAGGGTTACCCCGCTCTTATGAAAATGTCCGATTTCCCGTCCTGCCCAAGGCAAAAGAAACACTTCAGACAGTAATGCCCTCTCGTTTTAACGAAATACCTAATAGAACAGGATTCTTTTTAATCGCTTGTAAACATTCACAATATAATGAAACTCAAAAAAATCTGTTCAACGAAGGGGTTCTCGTGAAGTAGATTCTTCTCTTATTGGTGACAACAGGCGTGCCAAACTAATCCTGAAGAAATATACTGCTTTAATGCTTAGTGGATTTTTAAATATTTTTTTCGAGTCCCCTTGCCCCTGTAGTCTCTTTGGCCGAAATTATTTTCTCTGAGCTTCTCGTTACAACGAAATTTTAATTAATCTTTTTTCATACACTAATTATTTATCTCTATTAGGCTAAAAACTTTTTCACGTTTTCACTCATCTCAGTAATAAACCTTGCAGCCATTATCTGTGTTGGTTTGTCCTCCCTTATGTAAACACTTCGGTTGAGTAAAGATGTACGGCCAACCATAATCTCCGCTCTTACGCCCTTGGGGCCAGTAACTGTGTACAGTTGTCCGCACTAAGCAATTATTTATTGAGGAATTTAATTGAGCGACCCGTTAATTGAGGGACCTGCCATTTTATCTCCGGAACAAAAATAAATTTTTTTTTAACACTCTGCAACGATATAATGTGCCATCTAAAAAAACCAAAATTTGTTTCTTTTGGCATTCTTCGGCGTTTCATTCGCACTAATATCCTCCATGTTACTTCATTAGTCCCTGTCTTCAGGTCTGTTGATTACTTTTCAACGGCAATATTTCGTCGGTGCCATGAAGAGGTTTTGACGGAGGGAGGAAGGAAATACACAGAGAGGAGCAGGGACTTGTTGTAGAGTAGGATGCTGTATTGTGTTTATCTGGTGGTTGTTTCCATCCAAAACCTACCTTAACAGTAGATTACCTACTATATATATATATATATATATATATATATATATATATATATATATATATATATATATATATATATATATATATATATACACACACACACACACATTCAAACATGAAATCCAGCCATACGACGAGCAAATATTACTTCACATATGGAAACAGATACAAGGAAAGGGGATAGGAAAACAAATGAAAGACCAACACAGGAAAGGTGAGGAAGGCGGATTTGAGCAGATCACAAATATAAAAATATTTCCTTATCCGGGATTTGAACACCGGATCTTCTACTTGCCGGGCGGATTCTCTACCACTTAAGCTAATAAGGAAACCTAATTTACACGGAGATCTGCGAGGTTTTAAAGCGCCCAGGTGCTCCTACTACTTGGCCCAGAGATGGCGTTTATCCGAGTTTAAACGATGTTATCCTGAATCCCTCCTGAATAAGAGGATTCGAAGACATGTTTACTCTCCCAGACCTTCCACCACCGCGAAAAACCACCCTCTTTCAATTTGTACAGGGTATCTCCCTGGCCTAGAATCACTGCGTTCTATCCTAAAAGACCTCTATCCTATCCTCAAAAACCATAAATCCTCGCCCCGTTCCAAAATCACTCCCAGACCCTGCAATAAACCTAGATGCAAAACTTGTCCTATTTTCCAAACCAGAATCCCATCCCTCTCCCACCCGCTCTTTAACTCACTCCCGCCAATTCCCTACCCATCATGTACCTCCAGCAATGTTGTATACCTACTCAAGTGCCAACTTTGCCCTGCCTTTTATATTGGACATTGTACCACGCCCCTTAATATTAGCATTAATAATCATCGAACCTCATGTAACAATTCCTCCCTGATTGGTATGCTCCCAATCCCCAAACATGCCTCCGAACACAATACTCCCTTTGACCAATGCTATAAAGTATCCATCCTAGCATCCCTCCCACCCTCAGACCCTCCACTGAAACTCAAAACACCTGAGCAAGCTTTCATCTGGCACTTGGATACCTGGAATCGCCCAGGTATTAATAATATACACTAATTGCCCCCTTTATACACATAATTTCAACCCTCTCCGCTCCCAACAACTTCCATATCATCCCCACCTTTTTTAAAATTCCCGCGACTAACGCTACCCGTCCAAACCCCTCCCCTCGCATACCTTTTCCCCCCTTCTTTTTCCATCCAGTGCTTCCGGGCCCTCCTATACCTCAGTTCTGTTCCTAACTCCTCTTGAGAAAGGTGGTTGTACCACCGAAAATTCGAGACCCAGTGAGTCCCTCTTTTATGTTTCAGTGTTTGTGTTTTGTCGACTAGTCCATTTACATTATGTATATATATATATATATATATATATATATATATATATATATATATATATATATATATATATATGCACACACACATACATATTCTCTAATAAACATAAATAACTCCTCAGCCCTTATAAAGCGCCCGCATAGCATAAGGAACTATGCCTTATTACTCTTTCAGTTACACATATTTTCAACCACCTTTATACCTTCAAAATAGGCTTCTTTTAAATTAGTCTTATCTATCCTGAATCACGATGCCTACAATGTGGTTCATTGATAGGAAATTCTTCACTGCATTGGATAAATATACATTTTTAGGAAAACGCATAAAGTTGTGATAGATGAAGTACGTTCATTACTGTTACGGATGACAAGGTCCCGGTTTCGATTCATCATTTGAATGAATTTTTCGTTTTACCACGGTGGGTGGGTCATTCGCGATGTAGTCCGCGAAGGATGAATATTGAGTGAGTACCTGGTCACTCGAGTGGCATGTTATTACGTTTGACCCCACGTTGCATGTGGTGCAGGTGTTTCGAGCAGTCACGTGATCGAGGGGCACTCCATAACCTCACTCTCTTTATTGGTGCAACATTGGAGGAACATTAAGTCCCTCGAAATAATGAACCATTACTGCCAGTAATTTGACGCTTAAAATCCCTCATCTGTCCAATACCTCCGAGCAATATTTAACGGCGCTGAAATCATTCTCGGAGTTCACCGCGTTAAAACCACCGGACTTGCGGATTCGCAATTCGGGCATTCTAAAGGAAGACGAATTTTAACTCGAGCGACTGTGTGTGTCTACATTAATTCATTCCGGTGCATTTTAGGGCGCGCAATCTCTATTTCATTCGCTCTTTGCACACGGAAACCGACCAGTGGAAGTTCACGGCAGTTTTATCGTTTTCGTCTCGTTATGATGATTGCCAGTTCCGTCCGTGTGCGAGACATTTCGCGGAGGCGTTTCGTAGATGGAGAGGGAGGGGGTTGAGCGTAAAAATATTCGCTTCCGCCGCCCTCCCCCATTTCGAGAAAAACCGCCAGGGAAACGTTAGGTGGGCCACTGGCAAAATCACAAATAAAGCACCAGCGCAGAAAAGATCCTTCGGCTCGGAAGGATCGAATGATGACGTGGACCAAAGATAGTGCGTTTTCATTCGGAATATAAGGAAACCTTCCAAATACGAAAAAAAGTATTGTGTTCGCTGTTTTTATTAATTTTTTGCGGTCACCCTTTTGTGTATCACGTGTGTCGTTCGTCCGCCGGAGGAGTCGAGGGAAGGGAGCGGCGGATTCAGCCGAGCGCGTCCTCATACGAAGGCGGCGTGGCGTGGAGATAGGATTGCAAAAGGTGGTGGTTGACGGTTCAACTTTCCAGACGAAAGCACGAGGTAAAATCGGTACATTCCACGAGAATTTATTCCTCTTACACAGACTGCGTTCCGCTGATTTTCTTCATCCTCAGTTGAATAAGATCCCTAACCGAAGGAACCTCCGAAACCTTTTGAGGCTAGAGAAAGCCCTCTCGAAAATAGTGTGGAAAATATTCAAGCTGCTGTTCTCCCATTGTGAAACAGTTCCGCTGACATAAGACTAACAGAGGTAACATAATCAAGGTTAGGTTTCCTTGAAAAGCGTTGAACATGCATCCATTTCAATCGTTGTAAATTTCCCGGAATGAAATTTTTACGGATTTTTTTTGTACGAGCCTGGCCATTGCTGAATCACTATAAAATAGCTAAAGGAAATAATGTGTAGATTTAAAAATTACGGCGCGAAGAATACATTGTCACATGGGCATTAGCCTGTGGCGGGTTTCTACGGGCGACGCGTGATCGATAACGAATCTCATGGTGGTCATTACCGGCCACATCTGCGAATGGTTAACGTCATTTTGTAAATCATTTCTGTGCCCTTCCGCCATACGTTCCTCCAGCAACGTCACCCATCCGCGCCACGGAGGACGACGATCCACAGAGCAGGAAAGAAATCCGAGCCGGCCCATTTGCCCAAAACTACTTTCATACGAAATGCAGATGTATTGGTTGCTTTACTAAAACTCTTTAGTCCAGGAATTCCAAGGTTTCGGTAATGGTTTGAATACGGAAATCATTCCGCGGGTTCATCAATTTGAAAGTTTAGCTTTTAAAGATAAGTGTACAATGAATTATGTTTGTTCGGAGCTATATGAAACTTGGCACAGAAGCTATAGTATCAGAGACAAAGACCATTACAATTTTCCACTTAATAAACATTATTTCTCGTCTAGTTTCGATGCACTGTATCATTTTCAGGTTCAAGACTTGAAAATGATGCAGTGCATCGAATTTAATCGGAAATAAATCTTTAAAAAGTGGAAAATTGTAATGGTCTTCTTCGCCTTAATGGAACACTTCCATCACATCACACCTGAATCCATGATATATATTAGAAGCTATAACGTTTCACAAAAATTTCATTTCTTCTAAAATATTTTCATATTAATTGATCTTGTGTATATTTGCTATGCCTCAGTCAATATAAATGTTGCCCCTCACTCTAAAAAATCTATTTCACAACATTTTGAAATAAAATATGACAATTTCAGCATAAATTAATGGTTGGTTAATACTAATTATCATGCTAATAATTTGTATTACCTTGAAAATGCCATACGAAGGTCTATTGAAATCTAAAAAAGTCGGTGAATAAAACGATTTGGGCGAAAAATCGATTGATTAAAAAAAAATATTTCCCGGGTAATATGTAAATGCCGATGTGAGGCAAATTCTCCGGGATGAGTACTTCAATCAGCAGGGGAGACCATCTTTATTTTAAAAAGGGATATGGGAATGGTCGCTTTTTTCACCTTTTCCCTGAAAAATGTAACCTGAATTTCTGAACTTGATCGTCAGGTGTGCCCCTGCTGAGAGTATCTGTGAAATTATGGATTTATCTGTACAAAGCAAGAGTTTAATGTAAATTCCCCTAATATGGATATCAAAATAAAACTTTCGGGAATCGTTCTGGCAGATTCCCTATCAAATGGATCGGCGGCATTTTTACGTGATATACATTTAGGGTCAATACTATTGTTGGAATAGGCTGTCCACGGGGCATGCACTAATCCCCCCTATTATGCAGCGGTGCCCACCCCCTGTCAATTTGTATCACCTACTTACCCACCATAGAGTCTCTGAGATCCATCCTAAAAAGACATCCTCTAACCCATCATTAAGAGCCACAATTGCACGACCAACCTTTACCCCAAATGCCCATCAGTTACTTTCTTACGTGCCGCTACTCTATTAGAGCTCCTCAAACCAACTAATCCCCTTATTGAGTCCCCTCCCGTCCCAAAGCCGCTATCCTGTCCTGTAATAAGCTGTGATGTTTGTTATCCGAATATGTTATGTATAAGGAAGGCATATTATATAATAATTCTTCTAAATATCGACTGACTGACCGTTTTCTCCTGACGATGTTCCCGGTTGATTCCTTATGCTTCAAGTAAGAACTTGATATCCTTGGCCTTGTTGAAAACCAATATACCTTGGATGACGACTTAATTTGTAAGCACAGCGAAAATACAGGTGACTGTAGAGTCTCTGTGTCCTGTAATTACAGAACGCCGAATAATGTACTTCCCTTTTGCCAGTTTATTTCACTCTTTGTCCGCCTTTAAACGTGTTTTCACCCATTTTTTCTCTCCGTTTTATAGTATTTCCCGTTGAATCAATTTCTATCTCATTTTACATTACTTTCAGATATCTGTTATGCCGTTATCTGCCTTATTCAATATCTTCATAACTGCTTAAGTATTTAGTATTCCTGTCCAGGGATGTATTCCTGTCAGGGATGATGATAGGGGGAGTAAGGGCGGATGGGAGAAGTGGGGCACCAGAGAGTGTCTACCGAGTCGCCGACAAGAAGCGGGGCACTAAAGGTCGCCGCAGTCGGAGTGGATATACGAGTACGTATCCCGCTTGCCGCGACAAAAAAAGGGCGTCCCCAATCGGTTGATATTAATCTCAGGTACTAGCTTAAATGAAATTTCTCTCTTAGTGGTTAATTATTACCGACACGTTCAGAGAGAGGGCACCATCTCCAAACTGACGTTTAAAAAAATCCCATATTGATTCTTCGATGGCATTTTTTACTTTTAGAGGGATAGTTAATCTGTGCTACGTGAAAGCACTCGTTTAAGTTCTTCACTTTTATTTTATTCTGCTGGCTGCTCGATCTTCCCTACATTAGGAAGTTTTGGTGGAAATGATATTCGCCTGATTCGTTATTTGCGATCATGCTCCGGTAAAATTTATATTAAAAGTCTATTTGATCGATCAATAAAAGGTGATGGGTAAATCGTATTTTCTAAAAGCACCAAAAAGAGAATATATACATATACACACGTTATTAGAGCCCTCCTATTCTAGAGTACATTGTGCCGCTTGAAAGTATATGCTACTTTCATGGATATTTTTGCTTACTTCATTCAGTATACTTAGAAGTTTCTAATTTATTTTTATCTTTTGATTACGAAATACATTGGCATATTGTTAGAGGTGGAAGTCATAACAAAATAGGAGAATTAATTTTCAGTGAACAGGAATTTCGCAGCAGTAAAGTGGACTAGAAATATTTCTTTCAAAATAAGATAATATCTCAATCCACGAGACTTCCACGAGTCGGCGTTAACTAGTAACAGGGGTTGGATTCTTACGTTCGCCGAGTTTTTTATATTCTGCTTTCTTCATCCCCTCCAATAGTTTGGTTATTTATCGCAAATTGCAGAATATATGGCAGGGGAATTGGATCAAACAGTTGCAAAGCCCTTTTCACCAATAGATTTGGCGTCATCGTCTCGGGAGAGTTTAGTACAACTAATCGGCTTTCCCAACTATCTCCTTCTCTACTAGTCCCTTCATTCCCTCTAAAACCTCCAGTCACTTGTTCTCGGCAGCACTTCTTCCTTGTCCTTTCTGTCTATTGTATTCCTTCATTTACTGTTTATAGTACCACATTAATCCAACCCTTCTATTCCTCTCCACTGCTCCTATCGTGTACGTCTCGCGACTGTGAAACAATGTAAACATAAAACATGGGTTTGAATATGATGCGTTCTTATATCCAAGTCTATACTACCTGCATTTGCAACTAGTACTTGTGTTTTTCCGGTAGAAAACCTTCTTTGATATTCGCATTTATGAAGCTAAACGTAATGAAAAATAGAAAAATGTCTCAATTAATCCTAAAAGAAACATCTTCTTTAAGATATTGTAGCCAGAAAGCTTGCTTATGCGATGCAATGATTGTGGAAAACAGTTGTTAATAGAATGACGGCAGAGAATTGAGCAGAATTGGAAGGGCTCCGGCACAATCAAGTAGCCCACACTGTCGCAATACGTGTGAGAAATATTTCTTCCATTGAAAATATCATTTACACCCGCTAATTCATGGACTCATGGGAGGTAGACTGCGTATAGACTCTTTGATCACCTTTGGCATTTAGTATGTCCAGACACAAATAGCCTTAGTTTATGGTATTTTTAACTGTCTAAAACTACAGATGGCGCATTTAGGTTTTTGATGGATTTTTACGTACGAGTATATCTAAATATGGGTTATTTGTTAATTTTCAACCGAATGAGACATATCTTGCGGTGACATGTGTAACTGATGCGTTGAAGTTGAAACTCATATTAGGTGCAATAGCATTCAGATTATATTTTGTTTGAGGATCTTAATGAAAATAAGTGAAGTTTCGATTTCTGCCTAAATATCAGTTTTAAAAATTCTAAATTTATTAGTTGTACCCATCTTAAACATTCCCATCTCACTTCTGAGTTCCTCTCTTTTATAATTAATTGTCGCTACGATGGTGGATTTATATTCGTTTGAAAGTATAGTCATGTCAAAGGATGATGATAACTTCCTCTGTTTAGGTGAGCACTCAGTTGACCATGGGAGGGCTACAAATTCCAGTCGATACCCTGGCTGGTCGCCCTTCGAATACGCATGACCTACAGCAGTCATCTACTTTTGTCCAGGAGTAATTCAAGTTCTGAGATTCTATCCTTGATATTTCATGTCTTTAGCATAAAAATTTCAGGCACCACTGGGTAATGATATGCAGGCTATATTCATACTTCTAGAAAATTTCCACCGGCGTTGTACGAATTGATGAAACATTGAAAGAATCTTCCTTGTGGGAATTCAGAGCAGCTTTGGGGTGCCTAGAGATTAATCTGTCACGATCAAAATTCTGTCAATTTAATCATATGTGGCATATTAAATAATTTAGCGTGATTCTCTCTTGATGCGGAGAAAGTCTTCTTGTCCCAAAAAAATAGCCGTACGAGCCTTTGGCATCCCTGGTGGCTTTCGACGTTAGATTGCATTCCGGAGATATCAGTTTGATCGTCGTTAGTATTCGAATAACGGCGTCATATTAGCGCCCGAAGGGAAGATTCAAACCTCCCAAATATTTGCGGAAAACCATATTATTAGGGTCCGGCAGAATGAGAGGGCCGGCGGCAGGATATCGGTTATTGATTCGAAAGGAGCAGAGGATCGGTCAGATAGCATAATAAAGATCTCCATGTTGCCAGTACTTGTACAGATATATATATATATATATATATATATATATATATATATATATATATATATAATATATATACATATATACATACACGCACGCATTCAAAACACGGGATAAATATGTACTCTGTTTTGACAAAGTAATCAGCGTGGCAGTGGTCTGCACAGACATCTACAGGTACTGTACAGAGAGTATTCAAATACTCCATGCATTGATGTGATGTTGATGTTTATTATCTTGGGGAAAAAAGTCTTGCATGAAAGTTTTCAGCGAATTTGTCATCTATTTAGTGCAATCATAACTATTTGCAGTGGTTGGATTTTAAGTGGTATGGTTCAGGAAAAGAAGGGAAAGGAATCGACTAACTCCTTGTCGTCAAGGGCAAGTTCTAAGTGCAAAACGGAATACGTTTTGAACACTCATTTAGAAGTACTGCCTTGAAAATACATCCTGAAGCCACTTATGTAGAACGGTACCCACTAATGCTAATTCAAACGTCTATTTTTTCTCGCTTGTGTTTGTAAGTAAAAGCTCCAAGTTAGGAGTTGGCACATTTCTGATTTATAAATATACGAGATCTGTCCAATAAACACGTGAACTGAGGTCATAAAAACTTTATTTTTTAAAATTTAGTCCACATCGATTTTGTCTCCTTCAAAGTACTCTCCATTCGTTGCTATACATTTATTCCATCTTTTTTTTCACCATTCAAAGCACCCTTGGAAGTGCTCGGCAGTTAGGCTTTTTAGTTTTCACGTCGTTTCTTGCTTTATTGTGTCCATATCGTCTCAGTAATATCTCCCATTTTCTCATTTTCATATCCTCATCTCATTTTCGCATTTTTTGAATAGGAAAAGGTCGTAGGGGGTGAGATCTGGCGAATAAGGAGGATGATCAAGGATGGTGATTGAATTTTTTGCCAGAAAATAACGAACAATCAATTCTGAATATGCAAGTGCATTGTCATTGTGAAGCATCCATCCATCATTTTCGGCTAAAATAGTGTGCACTGTTGATTTTCCTTAATTCATTTCATCGCCTATCACTCGGACAGGTTTTCGACGTTCGTGAAGGAAAAGGGACGGCACACGATCAATGTTGTGGTCAACACAGGTGGTTCAAGGTCATCCCGGTCTTGCGTCATCCATAGCGTCTTGTCGGCCATCTTTAAAACGCCCAATCCACTTGAAAACGGACGTTTTCTTCAGAGCATTATCACCGTAAGCCGCTGTCAGCACATCAGTAATTTCTTGATAACCTTTACCTCACTTCACCAAAAGCTTTATGTTGATTCGTAGTTCCGTGATTTCGTCAATTTCCATTTTCGACAAACAATAAAAAACAAGAACTACGGAAACTAACATGACTGGCACCATACGCACAGCTCGACAATCTGCCAAGCACACTCTCTCATTCGGTCTCAGGCAACTAGCGCCGCTAGTGGATGGGACTATAGTCGACGTCAAGCCGACTGCACAGTTGCACGACATTGCACCAGTTCGCGTATTTCTTGCCCATACCTCGTAATCCGGTATGGACATTTTTACAGTCCACAAGAAATTATCTTTAAAACTGTTGCAGTTGTTTTTTTATGTTTTTATATAGTTTCCTATGGGATTACGTTAAAGGTCTTTGTGAGGTTTGAAATACAAAAGTCAGCATTTGCAATATACTCATACGTAAGTATCAAAATATTGCTCCTTAGTATAATTGATGGTTTCAGGCGTAACTTTATGGAATCGATTCATCATCGTTGAACTTCAACACCTGGGTCGTATCGAAATAAATTTTCTGTGGAGTCTAAAATTTACTATTTTTTTATTTCCATTAGCTCCTTAGAATTCAATGGAAAATGCTCTTCTCTGCCCGTTAACATCGTCCCGGCAGGTCGAAAGATCCGGTGATTAAGTCCCGGTCAAGGAAATATTTATGCACTTGTGGTCTGCTCGACTCCGTCTTCCCCACCTCTCCTGTGTTCGTCCTTTGCATGTTTTCCTCTCCCTTTTCGTTATATATATTTCCGTGTCAATGAATATGTTATATATTCACATGCATTCAATGAATATATATACATGTATATATTCATACATACATTCATTCATATATGAATGAATGTATATATATATTTCTATATTTATATTTATTTATTTATGCTCCCTTTCTACTTAGCGGACGGTTTGTGGAGTCTACCAAGAGAGACTCCTGGTTTATCCTTCTCTAATTTATCCATGGTGAATTTTATCTCCATAACTTTTCTTTTGTATTTTAAACGGGCGGGTATTTCCTTTCCATGTTTTAGTGTTTTTATTCTCATCCTAAATCGTAAAAAAACTCAGGAAAAGATTTGAGCTGTACCAACCATACTGATTGTGCCTACTACTAGTAAAAATTAAAACGTAACTGTTTTATTTCATATTAAAATGTTTGCCCCTATTGTGTTTGTTTGTTCGAATTCTTGTGTGGGAAGAATTATGATTATCAAGTCTTATTATTATCAATTATTTTTGGTGAAATATCGTTCGACAATTTGTACACACGAGTAAATCTGCCAAGTTTTACCCTCACCTTTAACAAAAGGACAATTGTGATGCATGACTTATTCGCTCGTAGGGATATTGTAACGAAGTTTTTATGTGCGTTATTTGTTGTTTTCGTTGTCCGTTGGAGTTAGGGCGTGGTCTCTCTGACAGTTTATTCATGCGGAACAAATGTTTTCCGCATATATATACCAATGTCGACCTTTGTAATGACATCCATGGACTTCGGTAGTTAGCACAAGATGTAAGGTTGAAAAGGTTTACCGCCCCCTCTCGACATTGGAGTAAACTCTTCTTAACTCCATATTAAATCTACCTCCCTTCATTTCTTCCAACGTGCTTATTCTCTCTCTCTCCTTCGAACTCGTGTATCCTTGCATTCTCCCCTCCCTTCCATTTTCCATTGCCCCCAGCATCACCTGCGTCCACTTGTCCTGTCTTCTTCCAATTTCCCCCAACAGAATTCTCTCTCTTTTCCTCGACCTTTTCCACTACTTTTTCGTTTGTATTTCTTTTCCCAAACCACACTTATACTCTTGCCTCAGAGTCGAGTGTCGGAGTCGTTCGAAACTTCATATATTATACGAGTATCTTTACTAAACGTTTTACTGATATTTTTTTCATATTTATTTATATTTTTTAAACACAAAATCCCTCGTCTAACACTACACCTACGTAAATTATCCGTTATTTGCTAAAAAGGTCTGTGGCAGGGAGTGAAAGTACCAGATGGGAAGGGTAAAGGAAAGAAGGGAAAAAATATTCACAGAAAACCTGTACATAAATTCTGGAGGAAGACTCAATTTAAAACGTGTTAATTTCACCCAATTATTTGTGAAGGCTTCTGTATCTTAATCTAATTTGCTGACTATGTACTTCGTCCATTATCGTCTACAGGGATTCCTAAATAAGTGAAGCAATATAACCTCTCCCATTAATGCCCTCTAAATACTCCGGTAGCCTTCCTTTTTATGGGAAACCTCATTACCTTCGTTTTCTTTGAAATGCTTGCCATCCTAGACCTAATATCCTGATTCCCTTTTGCCCTAATCACTTACTGCAAACTGAAGTTTGACCAAGGTTAAAGTTCTTGTAATCATGACAAATTCTCCGGCCAATTAAAGTTTTTCGCATAAATTGAAGATTATATTCTTATATCCTTAATATTCAGAGGGATGTTTGATTCCGACTCTTTGTTTCAGTACATAGTCATTATAAACATTTTCGTGTAAAGCGTGGGAGGCTTGAACCGTTTGCTCGATGTCATTAGTGATTTCCACGGTCTGACATTTTTTTCAGACAGATTATTGCTGAGTATGTATATTTGGAGAACTGATTTTTGCATTGAGTGAAACATTTTGTTTACCATAATACTTATTTATTTCTACTTTTCATATACAACAGTACTATAATCTTCATCATACATGATATGCACAGGATTACGGACAATCAATACAACATACAATTACAGACAATCTTTATCACACACCATAGTGATATGATCTTCATAATATACAATATTAGTATAAATTAAACATTTATAAATGGAATACTGGTCCTGCTAAACCAGTCAGTTTTGGCTTGACAGCAGGTGCCACACAAACAAAAATGATAGCTTAAAGTGTATAAGCTACATATATTCTGGGTCAAGTTTTGTTCAAAGCCCTAATCCATTCTGTGTAACAGCCAGTCATTCATTTTCCCTTTCACAGCATTTACTGACCGTAATATTCTTAAATCCTTTGGTATATCATTAAAAATAAGAGATACTATAAGCTCCAATTTTATTCCGCCTTGATTCGTTTGAAATGTTAAATACTTAATATTGTCTCTTAAATTGACCATGTAATAGCATCATTATTTTCCGTATTTGGTCATTATTTTTAAAATTCTACCTAATGAAGCCTTGAAAGCACGCGATTCGTTCGAATTAAACGTTCTCTTTTCCTTCGAAACTAAGTCGATTGCCTTCTCTACGTTCGCTTCCCTTCTTTCCTTCCCCATTCTCTCTCCTTATTCTTCCTCTTGCTCCTTCTCCCCTTCTCCTCTGCTAACGCGGGCCCGCGTTTTCTACGCTCGGAAACTTTTCGCTGCCTTGAGAATTACATTCCTCCGGCAAACCCCCCGCCCCCTCTCTCATCCCCCCCTCACTCATTCCTCCCCCTTTCGCCCCGCGAGTTGTATAAACCCCTCCCCCACCGACCCACACTTTCACTTCCTCGCTCCACTCGACCCTCTTCCCTTACCCGCATCTGTATTTACACAAAAAAACCCTCAACTCCACTCTCTCCCTCCACACCCCTTTTGTTTTAAGATGGGCCCACGAGCGTACAGCTCCCGTGGGAGGAGTGGATGAGGAGAGGTGCATTGCGGGAGAGGAAAGCCCTTTGAAAGAGTGGATCTCAGACGTGTCGGTCCCTCCGTCCGTGCTTCGTCCCTTTTCCCATTTCACTCCCTTCCCTTCTTCGCGTTCCGTTCCCTATTCAAAGTGTTACACTCTCATTTCATCGCAAGTTCATAACGGTAAGAGTGCTTAAAAATGAATTTGTGAAACTAAAACTGAACTCGTGTGACTTCATATGACACTAAAAAATTCCAAATTTTTACTTCAAATTTAGATTGGCAGATAGTCGTCGATAAAATGAGCGTAAGAGCTAAGGCTTTCCTAGCAAAACAAAGATCTCCGTATATCATCATGTGGGTTTCCGTTATTGTTTTCAAGTCGGAAGTATTCGGCTGCTGTATTCCATGATTTCACATCTCTCGAGCGACTAAAGTTTGAAATCACGGCTACCACAAATTTGTAATTTTTGGAAAACTACCAAGGTTTAACAAAAATTCTGAAATAAATACACTCTGGAATAGTAAGCCATGACTCATTTAGGAACCCAATATATCGATGGGAGCCAAGAGAACAGTCTGAGCTCAGTGATGACCACATACGTCAGATTCACTTGTCCAGAACTGGAAGGCAACGAAGTGGTTGGTTGGTGTATCACATGTGTATAATGCATGTTTTCAGTGATGGATCACATGAGCCAAGTACTCATGAATTCAAATTGATTGTCTTAGGAGGATTGGTATTCATGCGAACAGTGGGAATATGGGTAATTTGTAGTTTATTAGGAGTTTCACACCATCCTCACCTATCAAAACCAGGCTTTGGAAAGAAAATTGTGGCAGAGTGTGGTTTGATTAGTTTATTCGAAGGACGACTTGTATTAGATACAAGAGAGTTCTCTGGTGGGCAAGCTCGCTTTAGTCATTATAATACTTACTGCCCCGCGAGCCTTGACTAAGTTGAACCCATGGAACGCATTTCACTTCCGTCGTTTTATCTTACAAGTTTGCTTACTCATTGTAATCTCTTGGCTACGACTTTCTTTTCGACATTATCTGATCTTATTTTGACAAAGCGGCCAAAGGGCTGACGAACTCACAGAAAAACGCTGAAGGTATTACCGTTCTGATAATTTTTCTTCAAATTGAATTATCGTTACTGCTATCTGTTGACGGTATTCGATATATTGTCATAAATTTACAGGTATTCCAGAGGTTCCCAAGGTGTGCATTTTCATAAGCAGACAACGTTTTCGCTGATAAGTATTTCAGTGAGGAAAAGTGGTATCCACTGAAATCAACGTACGAGGTGAAAACTCAAGAGAATGAACTAGAGAACTCGAGGGTAGGCTGAACTCACCACAGGAGATGTGTCCTAGTGCTATGTCAACGCGAGTTAACTTTCTTTTTCTCGAATCCAGGACTTGAAAGCCGCCTTCACCTTATCGTCCGAGGTGTGATCATTATCCTTTGAGGTGTCTCTTGAGTTGAGAAAAAAATTAAAAATCGCAAGGCGAAATCTGAATCGTCCGTTAAAGAGTACTTAAGGAGTACTTAAAGGAGTACTTAAAGAGTACTAAAGGGCACTCGGAAAGCTTAACCTATTCCGTCCGTTTCTTAAAGTTATATTTTCCCTAATTACTTGTGAAAAGATTATTGGAATAATGAAGGGCTACTCCGGATTTTTTAGTTAGTAATTTAAGATTTTTATTATTTTTCAACAAAATGTTTCCATTATTGAACGAGGTTCCAGATAAAAACATGTCAGAGCTTTCGATTTCGTGCAATTAATTAGCTCACTCTTCTTGTAACCGGTATTTTAAGAACCGAGATTCCGTCGATATGAGATTTGATGGAAAAGAGAATCGATGTACATCCGGATATGTAGAGACCATCTTAATGTTTCAATTATGCCATAGGTTAGTTTCCTACTTGTTTCTTGCCCTCCAATGAACACTTCTTTCCCCTACCTACTCAACAACGATGCCCATCCCAATTGTTTCCAAAGTTGCTCTATGAATACTCAAAAGTAACATCCGTACGTGCATGTACAATACAATACAATCCAGCATAGATTATTCATTCATTTTAGTTAATCGAGTTAGTGCAAACTATTTCGCCGGGAATGGACAATGGATGGGCACTCCAGAGGAATACGTATCCTGGCATCTTAATTAAATTTGAGGAATAATTAAAAGAGGAATGAAATCTGCCAGTTGATCGTAAACTGGACTGCTGAATTACGTCGATTGACCTCTAGGGTCCGTCCGTCCAATCTTTTAATTCCATTCAAACCGACGCGTCTTCCTCCTCCTTATTTCTCGATGCGCTTCTTTATATAACCCTTTTTAATCTTCAGGATCTAATTTCGCCCATCTCCCGTTTTTGGGCCCCGTAGCGTGTAAGGGGTACCGAATAGGCGAGCAGAGAGGCTCAACTTTCTCGTTTCTTCTCGCTTCCTTATCTCTCCCCGAAGATCTTATTCTTCTTTACAGCTTAAGAAACCCTTATAAAATGTCCTTTCTCTCTCTCCCCCCCATTTCTCTCTCTGCGTCTCAAGGAGTTTCCCTACTGCGACCTTTTGTGCCACCCCTTTAACCGTCTTCGTGATCGTCTTTCCTCTCCCTCTCTATTTCTTAATACCCGTGCCTCCAAGGCGAGTCTCTTAACTACATTCCCCCTTCGCACGTCACGCGGTGCTTGATGAACCAAACAAAGTATTAGATTGGACGATCCATACCCTTTTTTTTGTAGTAAATAAATTCTTTGCGTAAGTTAAATTGACCACGGCATCCTTAGAAATCTCAAATACAGTAACATCTTAATAATGTTTTAAATTTATTTTTTTGTGCCAAAGTGGCATTTTTTAATACGTACTAATGTATATTGATGCAGTAATTTGGGAAATATAGAGTCAAAACTGCGGTTAAAACCAACATTCTAACTTATCATTGTCTATATGAATTTGCTTGAAATCATTGCTCATTGACGCAGATATTGTTGGAGTATCCATGCAGAATATCTCTTACGTTGGCTATTCTTTCATATAACATTTAGTTTTCGCTTTTCCTATTCAATTATAATTGTTATTTAGAACACATTGATTACTAACCGTACATAATTTAATACTTCACCTTTGTTGGCAGATTCTCTCTTTCCTAAAATCCCAACGCAAAAGTCTTTTCCACTGTATTTTGATAGTGTGTTTGATCAAAATTTCAAAGTTCAGCACGTTTCCCTAAATCAGGGCTGAAACGGAGAGGATGATTCTAAAAGTACAATACACACTCATATTATGGCAGGCGGAACCCCCCGACAAGTTCAATGAAACGGATGACTTCGCCTATTGACCGAAAAGGGATCTCTTTCGCCACGAAAAGATCACAACCTTCATTGGAAAGGAGATCAAAATATTCGGTACATGGGGATATAATTCAGCTCTTAATATTTTTAGTGCTTAACGATGAAATCAGTGATATCCCGAAAATGCTGGTGCTCCTGCATCTCCTGCCAAGTAGTGGAGGATTCAGGAAAGCGTATTTGTCCAAGCAGGTTCCGCTTGGATAACTACTCTGCTCTCTCATAACAGGAATATCTCCTGCAAGAACAATATGAATATTTCAAGTTAACCTTGTTTCGCCATGTGCAGTAATTTTTGTAAGAATTCCCATTTTTGTGTCCTTCCCCTAAGTGAGCTTCCATTGCTAACTTTTTCCCCAATTCTTATTTATATGATTTTTCTCATACTATAATATCTAACTAGGCTAATCAAGAAAAATTCCTCATCCCCATTTTTTCTGTAGATTTTTTTTGGGCCAAGAGAGTGCAATAGTCCTTCAAACAGGCAATAGGTATTCCCACTGTGGGTTGTCGTGTGCGTTTTCAAGTGTCCGAGTTTTCAAGGTTCCCTTTGGCAGGAAAATTTGGGAACTTTAAAAAAAAAGTTGTTTTTTGTTCACTATTCTGAACGATGTGAACTATTTTTTTTATGTTAAAGCAAAAAAATAAATACTCATGCATCATTTCCAAAATTGTTTCATCCGAAACACGAAATTTACTTAGGTTGAATTTTGAAACATTATGTTTTCACTTTTTTTATTCTATTATTTTGCGAGTTATACTTTTTATGAAAAATTACAATGCAATAGTTTTTCCTCTAAACTATGAGAACAAGTGAAGAATTTATTCTCTTCTCTGGTTCAATGATTGGCCGTGAATGGCAAAACCTCGAGAATTTTTAGAATGAATTTTAATTGTGTTTGTAGCGCATTATCGCGTCCTCTCTCTTGGTTCCACTTAAGCGCTCTTCATCTCCTTATCCCTCTTTACCTCCGTCTTTCCTTTCTTCTTCTTCTCTTCTTCCTCCTCCCCCCCCCGCCTTCTCCGCCCCTCCACTTTCTCCGACCCTTCCGCTTTCTCCGCCCCTCCGCTTTCTCCGCCTGGATTTTAAGTAGTTTGTGCTGCTTTTTCGCATGCCCTCCTGCTTAAGTATGTGGGACTGTTCCCTCCCCGCGTTCTTCTTTTTATTCCCGCAATAAATCTCCACTTTCAAGGTCCGTTTAAATTTCCGCCTAGTCGGCGTAGCAGGCTCTGCGTTTTAAGCGATGCCCATGTGAACCGGCCGTGGAAGATTCTTGTCGTCTCGTTTTTACATGCTTTTCATATTTATTTTTTATTTTGCTTTCCTGTCTCCAGTGACAACATAGCTTTTTCTTTCCTTCTTCGGAGTGGTTTTATTCTTATGTTACTCGCTTAATAATGTTTTCACGTGATTATAATCTATTACCAGCTGCATTAATGTGATTAATAGAACAACTGAAATTTTTTATGCATAACCTCCCGCCGCTGAAACAATTTTTTCCGTAAATTATGGCATTCTTTTTTGAGCTAATTTCCACACAGTAAGTGGATTTATGCTATTCACCTAATGTCCTTATTTTTTTTAAATAAACGCGGAAGAAATGATAACGCTATGCCCATTTTATTTTGATGGCCATAGCCAGCCAGCATTGAACATCAAAAAACTGTGTAAGTAATGGATGGACTTGTTCTAGTAGATTACATGGTCAGAATAGAATTAGACTGTTGAGCCAACTGAGTCTAAAAACCGCATCAAGCGCACTATAAAACATACACTGCTTCAATGCAATATCATCTTAATTAAAGGGAAGTACGCAATTGTATTGCAAAAGTGTAGAATCCGCTTCTTTTCTTAAACGCATTGGCTGGAAGACATTGGTCATTCCTCGTTCAGGGTACATGCTATAAATGCTCCGAACTAATCTTATCTTTCTCTTAGCGAGTGCCGAACCGAAGGTGACCGAGGTCAAATAAAACGCCTCGACAGAGATCTGAACACCTAAGCGAACTAATGACGGCTTATTTTAGGCATCGTCCTTTTGTCGTTTTAAATATATTATTTGTGATAATATTTGCATTTGTAGTTTTTGTCGGTCTTGATGCTTTTCTCTTAAAAATAAAATGCCTCTAAGTAAAATCATTATTTCATTTTTAAATGCCCCACTTAATCAAAGTCAAAAAGTATGAAATGCGATATGTTGGAAAGAAATATCCTTTAAATATTTGTTGCGATAGTGATCACTAATACTCTTAAAGTAATTACGTACTTTCTCGATAGATGCAGGTTTTTCTACCAAATTACGCAGAGGATTCCCGGTTGCTGCAATTAAAAATCATCATCTGTGAATTGCCAAAAAATCGTCTCACTCTGCCTTCTTGCTCAAAACACGTGTTCAACGTTTAGCCGCCATTTTTAAGGGATCAAGTACTCCATAACTCAATAATAATGACGCCTGATAGGTTAAAACCATTGTCAACGAAATTAAATAAAGTGCAAATGGATTAAATGAAAATTTTTAATATATTTGCAGAGTTAATGCGTATTTTTTTGTCCTCTGTCGCTCCATAGAGAGCAGTTGACAATCATCCTAGTAGGAGTTCTCCACCAACGGGATGCAGTGATTTGTGGGAGCTAGAAGAGGTTGCAATGAGACACAATGTCGCCCGAGCTCTCAGTAGTTCGGTCCGGGGAGGTCATTAAGAGTTCAATCGAGGATTTCGTGACGATGGAGTGTTTTGAAATTGCGTCTCTGTTTAATGAACTCGCCGTCCATTTTTAGACAACCTAATAAATCGTGTAACAACGATGTCGATTTTCTTGTTTTCAAAAGCGAGTTTTTTTGTAGTGGAACCTGTTATGCCATCTACCTTTTCATATCGCGTCCGAATTGTTTCGCTTTGTTGCACATGCCTCCAGCAAAAAGTTATCTAGGTTATTTGGCCGCCTTGTTCTCTTCATTTTCGTGCCCACAGCACGAAAAGAAGACAACGAGGCATCCTATGTTGCATATTTGAGGTGAACTATTGAGGAAATTGCGCTTGGCGGCTGTAAATATTGTAGTGTGCAATACGTGGCCACCCACGCGTCGCGTCGCTTGCCTGATCCGCCTCCCACCCCTGGGCACCCAGGAGAGAGAGACCCGGGGCGAATTTACGGCCCCTTGCGGGAGTAGGGAGGATTGTAGCAGAGGCAGAATGTCTGCTCGGAATGTCTTAGCGGGCCTCCTTTTTAATCTTAGCCCCCCTTCCATTCCCTACTTCACAGGACTCAGGTATTATGTGGATTTCAAGGTATAGTTAGGGAAGAAGGGTTATAATAATAAGCGGAAAGTCTTTAGCGGGGTCTTGGCTGTTTCCAGCCACAAATATGTGTGGCTCAAGGAAAATATATTCACGCGGATGGCGTCTTATGAAACCAATTCATCCGTGGCTAAGGCCTCTTTATGAAAAATGGGAGTACACAAGACGGACGCGTCAGACCACGTCAGAGACGACAGGTAGTACTTTTGTGAGACCATTAAAAATCTCTGAATGAAAACACTGATCACCTCTGTTGCATTCAATTTAACAAATTGATTGAATGACCAGTTATTACGCACGTTAATTTCAATGAATTAAACGTGAAGTTGAAATGAAAATCAAAAATTAAATGAACATAGAATATCAACAGAGCAGGAAATATGTATGGTGGATTAAAACAATGAAAGAATTGACAAAATAAATTAACGCTAAACATTCCGATATAGTAGTAAAACGAATGTTCGAAAGAATTCAGCACATGAGGAAGAGGAAAGTGCATCTTACATTTATTCATTCTTACGGTATTTCTCTCCATCCAACTAATGTTTCACTGCCTTTAATGCTGTATCTCTCCTCAGCAAAGACAATAGTCCAGAAGAATGCATGAGGTCACATGTCAGCATTGGAATATACGTATTTTTGTATCAAAATCTATGATGCGCTTATCTTTTCTTAAATTCTTCTCTTTCTAGCGCGACTTTTTCCTTAACACAGCGCAATTGCGTGACGTTGTCTTTATTTATGTCTCTATTTATGGTATCTACCCAAATGCTTCAAATTAATCACCATCTTCATTAACTCTTTTTCATTTCGTTCATATAAATTAAAACCTGAAGATTACACGAAGTGTTGAAACCCGCGTCTTGTACATAAAAGTACTATGTTGGAAATCACAATTGTTAATTATCATTTATCTTCTATTTGGAAAGTTTCCACCAAGTTAAGCCTGAAACTGTACCATAAATTGAAAGTTCACAGGAAGGCGCAATGAAGATCCTGAATTAAAGTCTACGGATTGAACTTGTGCCATCTCCGAATGCGGAGTGAGTTCTCATTAGCGAGCCCCAATGAGATTCGTATTTGAATTCGATCTAAGAGTGATTCGTGTTGGGTAAACGGGTGGGTATCGTGATGGCTTAATTACGAAGGGTTGGAGATTTCGATGACTCCCTTGAAGCAAACGCCTTGTCTCACGGGAAATTAAGTTGCTTCTTTTGCGTCAATCTCTTGGTTTTACTCTTTTTCACTCCTTGGCATGTGAGCCATCGCAATCCTTCTGAAACTAGCCTCTCCATCCCTCCCCGTTATTACGTTCGGCTAACGACCCTCGACTAGAAATAAGGATTCAGCCTGTCCCACTTAAACCCCCATTCGACCCAATATCGACTCAATCCGGATCATCCCGTTTACCCGATCTCCCAACTCCTTTGTTTGAGGGAGGGGAAACATTTCCACGCCCTCTCCACCGTCCACGGCGTCTTCGCGATTCCTCCTCACTTAAACCTTCTCTAGAAAACCTTTATAAAGTCATGCGGGGTATAAGATAGCCGGATTTGGAATAATAGGCTTCTTTATTTGATTGGCGTGAGATTAGTGGAGTAGGTCCTTCAAGATCCGGAATTTTGAACGACTATTTCTATTTCAAAATCTTGGAGCCACAGTGAAAAGAACCTCTCGTTGCCTTTTCTATTTGTTTGAAGTTAATGGGAGAGGATGGCGAGATGTTTTTGAGGAAAACTGAAATAAACGTATGTCATAAAATTTTATGGATATTACTATGACGGTGAATTTCTCTGCTCTACGATAGATTTCGGGTCTTAAATTATGTATAGGCCGAAAAGTAGTGAACGTAGAATTTGTTATGTTTTTTGTGGGGTTTCTTCGAAAAAAGTTCATCCAATGCATCGAGTCAAGTTCAATTGGCAATGAATTCTTACTGGAAGTATGGGTGGAAGGACGGATTGGCATCATCTGACGAGACTGATGTGACGGAAAAAGTCTCACTTGATTTATAAATTATGTTAATAAGTTCTTGCTTATTCCCCAGAATGTGGATGCATAGAAATAGAAACAGTAATAAGGGGAGGCCGACAGCTGAGGTAATTTGCGCCATTAGGGTTGGTCGGGAAAGGATGAACGGTAGAGAGAAAGAAACCCGGCGTCGGTAACAGCCTACTCTTTAACGTAAGGCGCCAACGGGTCCGCAACTTAAAGTCCCATCCGACGGATAGTGTACTCACACAAAGCAGCACCCCAAGTTGGGATCGGGATACCACTGGAAAATATCTGTAACCGCCGGGATTCGAATCCGGGCTCTCTGGGAGGGAAGCCAGTACGAAAGCCACCACACCATCACGAACATTACCGTATACACGTATAGCGCTTTGAACCGATTGGGGTGGCCATTAAATTGATTGCTTAGTCTCTTGTAGTCCTCCGTGAAGATATTTCATTGCGGACGCCTTTATCAAATTAAATAGTCGTGTGCATTACAATGCAACAGTTTCAGAGTATAAAAATCAACCTGGTCGAGGCGAATAATTTTTACACTCTGAAGTTGTTGCATGGTAATGCACATTTAGCGGATGACTCCGTTAAAATGGCGGTATCTCCCGCAGTTTCTTGGAATTTGTTAAATAGTCGTGAATTTGATATTTGTTACGAGAATGATTCTTCCTGTTCCGAATGATTTTGTTTTTTTAATATAACAATTTCCTTGGTATTTTCATTTTCGCAACGTTTGTGATTCGTTCGTAATTGGGGGGGGTGAAGGTCGTCTGCCGACGACCGAATTCCTTGCCTCCCGGCAATGACTCTTTCATCTTGCTCGCGCCTTCTCCGTCAGCTAACCCAAGCGAGCACCAGCTTCTGGCCTTCACCGCACTCTGCCTTCCCTCCCTGCGTCAGTCAGCTGTTTTCGCCAACCATTTCTCCATCGCAACGCGCCCCCTAATATGCCAAATGGCACTGCTATCACTTTTCCTTCTTCACGTCTTTTCAAGAAGATATTTTTTAAATAGCATAGTTTCGCCAACGTTTTCGCGTAAAGTCGAATTTACATAACGCAAAGCCATTTCAGGTGGCATTATTCATTAAGATTTATAATTTATTCTCACGAGAGTTTTAAATGCGAGAGTTTTATTTATCCAGTTTTGAGATTTTCCAGTAGAAAACTGTGGGTAATTGATTGAAAGTGTTAACAAAAAAATGCGGAGACCGTAAACTTCGCGACCGTAGCTACGTTCCTTGTATAATTAAATTCATTGAAATGTAGGAAGTAAATTTATAATTCCACACACAATTTATTTAAACCGCGACTTAGTCTTCGACGCTGGACGTCACCATCACCTGATGATAATGGCGTCCAACGTCGGAACTTAGGTCGTCTTTTAAATAAAGTTCATGTGCAATTACAAAGGTACTTACTTCATTTCATTATGCCATGTAAATTCCATTAATTTACGCCTGAGAAAACAAATTTCATGAGTAAAATATTTTGGATAAAACTACAGAATTCGGCTGGTGAGTAAAATATGAAGTAAAAATTCCACACCTTCATTCTTTTAACTGAAAACATTCGTATTTGGTTGGCTCTTTATTTTTTCTTAGGAATTCTCGGAAATGATTGAATCACTTTAATTATTTCCCTTATAGAATGACCACGATCACCTTCCTGCGTTTTGAAACGCTATTGGGATCTTGAATTTACCCTATTTTTTCTGTAGGTCAGCTCTTTTCTGTATCCATTAATGATGAGGTACAAATTGAGTGTATCGTAGTCAAAGATGCGAATAAGATCATATTCATTGCACTGGAATTCTTCAACAGTATGCATGCTTAATCCACTTGAAAACGGATTTTTTCTGCAGAGCCTTATCACCGTAAACAGTTGTCAACATTTCAGTAATTAACTGTTCAGTAATTTTTATTTTCAGTAATTTCAGTAAATTTAGTTTCAGTAATTGATAACTTTTACGGCACTTCACTAAAAAGCATGATGTTGATTCGCTGATCCGTGAATTCGTCAATTTCCATTTTTGACAAACAGCAAAAACAAGGACAGTAGAAACTAACAGAAGTGTCATATGCGCAGCTAGACGTTCCGCCAAGCACAGACATTGGGTCTCAGCCAACTAGCAGCGCTAGTAGGCGGGGCTATAGCCCGGGTCATGGTCGCCAGATTGCACCAGTTCGCGTATTTATAGGGGAGACTACGTATACGAACTCCCGTACAAGTTTATTATGATGGCGATAACGTTTTTGTGGAAATGTTATCGATGCCTGAATAAATGCTATCTTGAGTTTAAACTCCAGGTATGGGTACTACTCGTATGTTACTTTTTTAGTTTTAGCTATCTGGAGGCAAATTAAAATTCCGCATTA
Source organism: Hetaerina titia (assembly GCA_037158775.1). Classification (NCBI taxonomy): domain Eukaryota; kingdom Metazoa; phylum Arthropoda; class Insecta; order Odonata; family Calopterygidae; genus Hetaerina; species Hetaerina titia. Next base: position 130,548,595 of record CM073769.1, read on the forward strand.
AAAGAAGGACTTGAGTGTTTAATGCAGGGCTGCCGTCTGTTGGTGCGTTGAATGATGAGGATTAGAGCACCGAACACCGCGAGTGGCACAAACCTTCATTTGTTACTTTTCATAAGTAAGAGCATTCATGCTGCCTAGTTGGTGATCTGACATTTCTATGGTGATCGTCACCACTTGCATCTAATTTCTGTTTCATTTGGCCATCTACCTATAAACTCGCAAAATGCGTTTTCTGAATTCCTTTCATTTTCTCATTCCAGTATTTTTTCACTATTTTCATTTGAAACTCCTGTTGTCTCTCTACTGGTTATGTCACAACGACTCTTAATCTTTCATCTCCTCCTGGAACTCCAGTAAGCTATGGATTTCTCTCTCCTTTTTCCTTCATCCTTTCTAGGCTTGTGTGTTCCATGTCATCTTAACTTTTCGGTTTTGGGTCAAGAGAGTCAGGCACATATTCTTATAGAAGTCTTTCCTTAAGAAGCCCATTCAGGCGTTCATAGAGAACTATAATTCTCTGCATCATTTTGTCTATTATTCTATTTGCTTTTTCGCATAACTTCTTATTTTGTGCTCCTTTTCCTTCGATTTTCCATACTTACATATTTTTTTTGCCTTACTTTACATAATTTTGTTACTAGAATTTACCGTATCGATATACTTACCTTCTTTTCTACTTCTCTATTTGTTTGACTGTATTTTATAGCAATACTCTTCAATGCGTAAAGCCTCAGTCATCCATTCAGTATTCTCGTCAGTAGTCATCCTTTTGTATTGCTTCTGTTTCCGTTCATTTTTAGTTACGTGTTCATTCTTTTTCTTAGGTGATAAGCCAGTTCTATTTTCCTTGCCTTTGCTAGGTTGGCAGCTTTTCCAAGTGTATTTGGTTGGGTTATTTCTCCTAAATTTTAAAATTTCGCGATTTTTTTATTCTTTCGATCGTGTTTTATGTAAATTTGGTGTATTTCGCAAATATAATTTGGCACTTTCTGGAATTATATTTGCAGCATTCTATTTTATTCCTATTCCTCGAAAATATTTATCTGTTTTGTTGCATGTCGTGTACTCTTAGTTAGGGTAATGAGATGACCTTCATTTGCTCCAATTTCCGTCTGTTTCATTTTCTTTCAACTTTTATATCACAGTTGTTCCCTTTTCTTGTTCTTTTAATACACTCTTTTAGAAACTTCCAGGAAATGCCATAAAAGTGAACGGGACACATATCTCCTTGCCGTAATTCCGATTTAATTTCGAAAGGCATTGGATTTTTTCTTAAAATTATTTTTTTAATTTCTTTTTTGATTACGTTTACCTTCCGATTGCAATTGGTTTGTTGTCGGCTTGGAATTGTTTCAAGCGTCATGTTGGTATTGCTTCGTAAATAATTTATAACGATTCCCTGTAGAGAGAGTCTTCTGAAATCAGTACATTGTAATAAGGATGTCTTTGTGTCTCATTGTTCTGTACTTTATTATGAATTGAATTTTTAGAATCTGCTCTGGACAGGAAGCCCTTTTCCCTCCTTGTTCTTCTCCTACTTGCTCGTTCGGTTGACTATCTTTCCACGCCATTTTGTAGCACTTTTGAGAAGATGATTTTGTGCGTCACAGAGGCGTTTCCTCAGTAGTTGTCAACATCAATTTTGTCCCCTTTTTTGTGGAGTGGGTGTATTATTGCCGTTTTCCAATATGCTGGTACAACGTCCTTTCCAATATTGTATTATTTCTCCTTGTATTTTTTTACTCTCTCGATTTCCGCATTTTTTCTACATTTCTGCGATTTCCCCAACGGGAGACTTAGATGCGTTTTAATCCTTGATGATTCGTTTGATTTTTAATGTTTTAATATAAATGCTAACTAAGGTATTTATTTAAGCTATTTATTTACTGAGCTAAATTATGCTAACTAGTCATTTTTTATTTAATGGTAACCTCGTTCCATGTTTCTGAATCACACAAGCTTAGCGGTTTGTACTCTTTAAGATTATATTGAACAGTTTTGTAGAGGAACTTGATATTCTTCTTGTTGAAAGCTTCCTCGAGTTGTAAGATTTAGTCTCTCTCGAATTTTCGGTTGGTGATCCTTGCGATATTGTCTCGGATCTCTGATTTTCAAAGGCGATATCGTATTTGGTCCTCATGGTTGAGTACCATTTCGCACAGGTTTGTTTTCCTAGCTTTGGTACTTTTTCGAACTGCACATTTCACCACCTGTGCTTTACATTGAGCTACTTCAGATGCTGTCTTGACTGATTTTATTTAAATCTCTTCCATATTTTCCCATATTTTGTTAAGATTCCCTACGAATTCTTCCTTTCTGGAGCTTCGGCTTTTATCATTTCATTTTAGTTTTTCATGTTTTGATTCCTTTTTATGGGATGATTTCCTTGTTCGTTTTTTAGGTATTCTTTTTATTTAAACGCAGACTTTGAACGCACACTAGCGACTATTTACTTGAAGTCTTGGAAGAACTTCCTCTTCCTTTGACACACATAATTTCTTTATTCATTTCTTCCAGAACTTCTACCTGCCTTTATTCACTCCAAAAATCATACTCTCTTTCTCCTACGTGCAACTCCCTTTTAATATTTCCCCCATTCACTTTCTTTTCTTTTTTCAAATTTTGCTCTGGAACTTTCTCTTCACCCACACTTTTTATAATCTCGGCATTTGTTTTCCTCTATGGCCAACTTATTTTTTCCATTCTCCGCGAAACTAAATGTATCAAAATTCTGCCAAATACGTGAGCTCCTCCGCCTGCTCCAGTTTATTTCTTCTCACTTTAATGTTTATCTAAGCCTTCCTCAGCCGATGTCTCTCGCATTTCACCAGTGTAACACATTTATTCCATATTTTCGTTTTATATTTCCATAATATAGATCACATACATTACAAAAGTGTTCATTCAATGAGCGTAAGAGACGTTCAGAGTTTTTTAATCTCTTTGCGGACCGATATTTAGAAGCCTACGAATTTCTGACTGATTTTATTTGAGGAATTAATCATGGTTTGCGTGTTGGAGGATTACTTTGGCTGCATCAAATGCATCCTACTTCCAGTGCCTGCAAGAACTCGAGTCAAAATCATGGCTAGACATATTAAGTTCTCGGTTCTGGCACCAGAAGGTGGATGTTTACTCGGTGTGAGACCAGTGCTGCTGGGTTCATTTACATTGCCTTAACTCAGTGCCTCGATAATATTGGCTGCGCCCTCTCCTCTGTTCGTTCAGCAATTTGAAGCTCAAAAGGACATCGACTTGGAGCGGGCCCAACCATGGATTGAACGGGCCACTTATTCCGGGTGAAAGTTTTTTTTTTAGAACTTCGGTTTCAAGCCGTGATGCAGAATCGCGGATGCTTTCTAGAATAGTGGGTACCCTTCCAAATCAAGCATTATGCAGCACTCTGCCTACTTCGCTTCCGTTTACAATGGAAGAAAGAAACTTAATTCCAAACGTATAGTAGGAAGATGTAAAGATGAAAAAGTGAAGGAAACGTGCTATTTATCATTCGTAATGCTTCTCATTCAGTATGCGGCGAGCGAATGGGATCCATTTCCAAAAACATTAATTCCTGAATTGAATAGGGTATAGAGAAAAGCCGCTAGTTTCGTGAAAAACTCGTACCAAAGGACACAAAGTGTAACACATGTAATACAGAATCTGGGGTGGGAACCTTTAGGTATGCGAAGACTCAGGACTAGATTAAACTTATTACGAAGAGATAAAGCGCGTGGTTTTACACCAGAAATTGGAGACATAATTAGGCCTCCTAATTGTATTGGCATGGCTGACAATTGTAAAAAAAATTGGAGATTCATACTGTCGAGTTGATAGATTCAAGTACTCGTTTTTCCCGCGCACTATTCGCGACAAAAATAAAAGGGGGAATGCCTAAGAAAATAATTGGTATTACCTTAATTATTAATATAAGAATATTATTACACTGTCAAAATGAAGAGTTTACAAAAATAAATATCCACAAAACATTATATCTGTAACTACACGATATGAATTCAAATCTGGAATCCTAGCGTCCCCCGCCGTGCACCCTTGTACCACGAGGGGTGTAGGTGAATGTATATAAAGCCTATTGTATTTGTGAATTGTCCGTCCGGAATGCGTAGAGAATACCAACCGGTTTAAGTGTCTGAATTGTATTGTGCCTGCGCTTTTTTAACGTTTTTCTTGTCCTCTTTGCGTAGGCATAGGAATAACTGCTAACCGTGTAAATACTCGTAATAAATATAGGCATGTTCCATGATTGGCGTTCGGTCACCCCTTTTCCGCGCGGTTTTTGGTGGATCGCGGGGTGCCAGGTGCATAAGAAAACGGAGGGAATACATGTAAAATGGCTGGTACCACCTCCTGCCAAACGTTCCTGTGACGGCTTGCAGGGTAGTATGTATCTGGATGAAATTTGCTGATTTTTCATTTTTTTAGCGTTTTCTTTCCGACCATAATACCAAGCAATTTTTAATGATTAATTCATATTTTCATGAAACTATGACTGCGTTGCAGGGGAATCATTATTATATTTTAGAAATCCCTTTTGTTGTAATAGCTATTCGTTTTGAAACCTCCATTTGACAGCAAAATAATCTCATTCCCCACGCACTCCATTTCCAAAGTAAAAAATGACCCCGGAATTAAGATTTGTGGTAGCGTACTCACAATGAGCCCGATTAAATTTTTGGTAATAACCGTCGAAATTCCTGCATTTATTGATACCTAGAATACTCAAATCACTCAGGGGTTGCCAAAGGTGTCGCCTAAACAAAGACCCACCGGAGGATTACGGAAAAATTTGACCCACCGGGATACCGCCCCACACCCTAGCTGTTATAACATATGGTTCGGTAATAATCGGAATTATTTTGCAGACGCAGTAATATACATGCACAAGTACTTATAATAGAAATACACGGGATAGAATGCATTAAATGTTTTTACATGATTTTGCATCGATTATTGTCACACTTCGTATCAAAGATTTGCCCTTTGGTTATCCACCAATCACAGCCCGGCACATTCATTTCCGGCGGTAATTTAGTTCTCGATATTAGGCTCAACTATAGAGTATATCCACGGAATTCTTTGGCGTGAAAGTTTTTATTCAGTGTATTCATTGAGTCATACCGAATCGCTTCCAATAAGTAACGGTGGAAACTACGACGTATATCCAGCTAATCTGTTCCAAGTGCCCGGATATTTTTAGAACAACGTGTTGTTTTAAAATATTTTTCTAGGTTATTATTTAAACCTAGTTATTATTAATCTAGTTCGCAAAAATATTTTATAAATTCGGAAAAAATTCTAATTGTTTTCCTTTAGTTTCAAATTTGATTCCATTTGTGTAAATATCAATCGTCTTTATCATCTTCATCACTTAGGTTCAGAAAGTAATGGCATCCTGAAATATAAAATAGGTTCATTGGTCATGAGACCACTTGTCTCAGCGTTAATCTTGTAAAGCTGTCTCATTCATTGGTTGTGCGACCAACGCTTCGCCCGATCCTCGCGCGTTTTGAACTCGGCGTTCGCTATTGTTCTCTACAACGGCAGGTGGTCACGTGTTCAGGTGTGCTCCGAAGTATTTAAGTTTGGGAACTATAGTTCAACGCTGTCGTTTGAACGATGCTCCATTATGCTATAAACATTTCTTCTGAAACATCAGTAAATTTTAGATTTTTCTCCGATATAAAAAGTTTTCCTGAACCATGATTTAGGAATCAAACTCAAAACGGCAGTTTTGGTGTCGCATAAACGTACAATTTAAGTTGATGTGTTTGTAAAATTATCACCTAAATTTTTATGTCCTAGTTTGAAAGATCGTATAAAAAAGAGTACTCGGAATGTTTTAACATGAATCGCAGGCTTCGATTGTCCTTTCTTGCCGCACTACTCTTTAGGGAAAAGAGTGTTGGATGACTTGAGAGGGTTCGCACCTGAAAAAGGAATCGAAATCGCGCCATTTAAAAACTTTCCTGGTCAGTGCTTATTTGCTGTGCGAAGGCCGCCCCCCCCCCACCCTGTGGAATTGGATCGATCTCTTCTTAACCTCCCGAGAAGACAAAAAAAAGATGAATGGCGATACGGTAAACAAATGGAACTCCTTACGAAAAAAATATAAAAAAAAGTTTGGGTGGTGAAACATAGCCGCTCCCTTGCAGGGCAAACTTCTCAGGCTAGACAGCGATCTTATTTCTGATTAACCCGTGGGACTAAGGGTACGCGAGGGTAGGGAATTCCTTAGGAGGGGGGCGGAGAAATTCTGCCTCGAATCCCCGCGACGATGGCGAAGGAGGGTCCGCCGTTTTGCGATGGGCGCTGCTGCTTCTCTCGGGAGATCGAGGGAGGAATCGATTCTGCGAGCGCAATAAGTTCTCGAACGACGCCTGTCGAGCGATTCGCTTCGAATGATAACTCTCCCCTTGCACCTCGTCGCTCTGACAAATTTCTTCGGGAAAGGCCCTTTCACGTCGCGGTTCGAAAAATCTGCCTTTGTCGCTGAAATTTGTCAGGGGTGTCTCCGCGGGCGTTATCTCTCGCGCCGATGAAAAAATATAAAGGCGAAGCAGCCGCAGACCATAAATGACGCCGGCGGTGGGCGTGCGAGGGATCGGAAATCGGAGTAGTAATTGACGAAGGGACATGCGCCATGATTTGACGTTTTTGAGATCATGTCGGTCGTAATGCTTAAATGCCGTCGTCAACGGCTCAGCGTATTACGAAGGAGGAACCTTCGGCCGTCTCTCTACAACTTCCCCATTATATTTTCTCCATCAGCTTCTATAGTCTAGGGACAAGAGAGGCGAAGTCAACTGAATAAGATTGTAATTCCATTGATTAATAATAGTTATATGAATGGAGAAAATAAGTTTTATTTCTAAGAAGGCTGAAGAAGCCGTTTTACATATGTGAGCAAAGAGAGAAAGTTACAAAGGGTAATCTCGATAAGAAAAAATCTTTGCAAATGATGTTACATAGAGAAACAGTGGAAGATTCGACATCGTCATAGATACCCGGTGAGCCAACGAAAAGGGGTGTGGCAGAGGGTGCAAGCACCAGCTTGAAAGGGTAAGTGGTAAGATAAATAGATAGATGGAGGTCTTTATTTGGGCGAAATTGAGACGTAATGGTCCCTTCTTCTATTTAACCCATCGTCGTTAACTTGCTATATTAGGTATAAAATTTATAATTATATGCATGCATGCCATAAATACATATAGACAGACACATTCAGTATGCACATATTTGCGCATCGAATATATATATATGGAAAAAAAAAAATATATATATATATATTTACACACATACATATATAAATTAAGGATATACATAAACATACACACATACTCAAAGTAAATTATACTGAAGAAAAAGAACAATAAAATAGGGAAAGTGTAAGCAAAGAATAAGGTTTGTGGGAAAAGCGAGGGATAGCGTTGCGTTGCTCACCTAGTAAAAACCCCTGCAGGAAAACATCCACGAAGAGAAGGGGGGTGTAAAAAACCTGCGAACATCCTATTAATTAGAGGAAAGATATATATATATATATATATATACATTATAACTATTAATTTTCAAATAGCATGTACGTATATTGTTGTTACTGATATTGAAATGAAGAAATTAATAACACTGACAACACATTAGGAGTAATGAGAAACAACATTAACTAAAAATAATAATGCAAAATTCTACTGCTTGAGATGACACAACAAAAGGGGAAACAGTGATCTATGTAGCGGCTGAGTGAAATGAGGGAGGGTACACTGGTTAAGTTTTGTACTTATGGAAAATGAACTTGTGAAGTGCTCTCTTAAATGTTATTGTGGATGGAGAGTTTTTTATATCATCTGGGAGAGAGTTCCACAGATGGGTTGCTGTAACATGAAACATGATTTTTTATAGATTTCCGTGCGATGGTGTGGGACAAGAAGTTTATTATTACCCCTAGTATCCCTGTCGTGGATTGAGCTGGTGAGAAGAAAAATTTTGTGAAAATATTTACGTGTGTGGTTTGAAGATATCCTGTAAAAAATTGAAAGAATATGTAAATACCTGCGACCTTTTAGCTTTAACCAAGATATTCTTGTAAATTAGTCAGAAATATGATCGTATTTTCTAATATCACAAGGGGTAAGTGATAAGCAAGGATATGGGAGAGGAAGGGGAAAGGGAAAAATATTTTAAAAATATATCAAGTAACGTGCAAATTTATATGAATGCTGTAGGAAGACATAATTCCAAACGAGGGTTAATTCACCTATTAAATTACTGATTTGATATACGGAAAAGGTGGAATAAAAATGAACCACAACCATTTATGCAACAGGCCTCCAAAAGAGCAAGAAGAACGGAATCATGAAGAACGGAAAAGTAAGAGGAGGAAATGGCACTATTTCATGGACATGGAACAACTCGTAGTCCCCGCCCCTAAAGTCACAGGTCGGAGATTTTGATGTAGCTATGATAAAGGAAAATAATAAGTAATGTGGACCGTAGAAGGAGGAGGATTAACTAATGAGGGCAGTTAGGCAGTATGGGCGAACGGAAGAAGACAGTATGCAGGGTGAACAGGAGGAAGTCCTTGGGAGAAAGATCGTAGATTAGATCGTAGTCATTCGCGATGCATGGTGCGTTCCAAAAGTTTTGAAATTATTTTTTTAAAGTAATTTATTAAACAGCTTTGCACAAACACTTAAAATCCCTGTAATTGTGAATTTTCTCTCTCCCCAATGTATAAAATGCCTTATGTATTAGGTAATCTACCGATTAAGGTAGGTTTTTGGATGGACACATCTATTAAATAAACATTTTGTAACTTAAAACTAAACCCAATCCAGCAACCTAATCTACATCAGGTCCCTCTTCATCTCGGTGTACTTCTTTCCTCCCTTCATCCCTTCCAACATCCCTATCCTGTTCCTGCATTTTCCTCGCTTGCCCAACATTCTCCACTCTATTACCTTCTTCAACATTCCACTACCACTCAATACGCCTTTCATCCATTTTTCCTGTCTCCATTGGATTTCTCTAAACAAACCCCTCTCCTCCCCCACTATCTCCAGTACTTCCGCATTTGTTTTCCTTTCGGTCAATTTCACCTTCTCCATTCTTCTCCACACCCACATTTCAAAAGCCTCCAATCTACGTCCATCCTCCTGCTTCAGTGACCACGTTTCCGCGCCGTAAGTTTTTACGAGTCTTTTCTTAACATCGCTACTCAACGCCACCGTCATCAACTCCCTCCTTTCCTAGCGCAATTCTTCTCCTTACGTCACTGATATACAAATATATATATATATATATATATATATATATATATATATATATATATAGTATTATTATTAGGTAATCTACCGTTTAAGGTAGGTTTTTGGATGGATACAACTATCAAATAAACATTTTGTGACTCCCCACCTATCAAACTAATCTATATCAGGTCCCTCTTCATCTCGGTGTACTTCTTTCCTCCCTTCATCCCGTCCAACATCCCTATCCTGTTCCTGCCCTTACCTCGCTTGCCCAACATTCTCCCCTCTATTACCTTCTTGAACATTCCACTACCGCTCAATACGCCTTTCATCCATTTTTTCTGCCTCCATACAATTTCTCTCAACAAACCCCTCTCCTCACCCACCATCTCTAGTACTTCCTCGTTTGTTTTCCTTTCGGTCCATTTCACCTTCTCCATTAAAAAAAATGCCTTAATATTGGCAAAATTATTTCCGTCGAAGTTTGTGCCTGCAGTTTAAGCTTTATAAAAATCCTATTGTGTGGCGTTGATGGCTGCTCGAAAACTGCTCTCATATTCTTTGGCAGGGTGTCAAGGGAATAGGGTCGAGTGAACCAAAGGAGGGGAGAAGACACACCAGTGCCTAGAGAGGGGCGAAAAAAAGTCGGCGATATACAAAGAGGGCGACGCGTAGTTTCGACGTTTCGTTCATTTGCGAATCTACCTTCTCCTCTCACATACATATCGCACAATGTACCCCACTTCTTACAGGGTAAGCGGAGGGGATGAGTGGGGGGCCGCTGATCCGGGAGTCCCGTCAAAATCACCGGCACCTCCCCGTCTAATCCGGGGAAGGTCGCCTGAGTTCTTCGCGGTCCATTCGCTGCGACGACCGGGTCATGACTCGGGGAAATTGTTAGGAGAGTATGCATACCAATGTATTCTGCTCATGTAACTAAATTGTGTTTGCTATTTCGAATAATAGATTGCTTCGATTTCCCAACCATTGTAGTCAACCCAACGGTAGACTTGATCTACATCTACAAAAATACTCCAATGGCTTGTTATAACTGTATCTGGGCACCAACCTTACAGACACAACTTTTAGTTAATGCATGATTTTGAATATGTAGTAGTTATGTACACTAGCGCACACCCATAAATACTTATTTACAGCATGTAATTATTGTCTAAATCATCAAATATTTGTCTTCAATATATTCATCTACATCTACAACATACTTCGCAAGCCACCGCAAGGGCGTATGGCCGAGGGGGGGGTGTTAGGTCACCACCCGTAAAAGGGAACAAAATCACGTGGAAAATCAACACATACATGCAAACATATACCCACAGTGGCGTATAAATTCATACAAAAATCCTTTCAACTTACACGCATGCAAATACATATGGCTCACATCCATCCAGCAGACACCTCACACTTATTCTCGTCTTGTAGAAGTTTTTGTCAAACTTAGAGAAATTACTCCGAGGCTTTTCCAGTTCCTCAAATATCTATCCTAATTTTCCCAAATACTTAGCGCGTATTCAAAATGTGGCCTAAGCGAACTAACACCCCTATCCTCCTTTTTCAAAATATTTTACTACAACCCGTCTAATGATACCTGGCTTCTCTAAGGCTTTTTCGCATATTCTTCTGATGCCAATACCCCCAGGAAATGCATGGCTGTGTAAAAAGTATCGGGGAAAATAGATTTGCTTCAGTAGATACGATACTGTGCTTCAAAATCCTTCAAAGTACATCCCTTGAGAGCGTAGATACACACTTTTGCCCTTGAGGCTTTTTCACGGCGTTAAGGCTCCCTGGTAGACGGATTCTGGAAGGTCCTAAAGAGTACGCTTGCAAGATTCTTTGACGGCACTTAGGGTCCCATGGTGGTGTCCTTTGAGGAAGGGAGGATTTCACTTTTGGGAATAGGAAATAATCTGCTGGTGCCAAGTCGGGACTGTAAGGGGGTTGGGAAATCGTTGTGATGTCGTTGCCGGGAGTCTTCGCAAGGAGACACGCTCGACTCCGCTATTGTTCGTAAACCCAAAGACCTTCGGGATGAGTTTAGCGTAGATCATTCGCTTCGTCAAAATTTCAGTAATAATGGTGTACACCGTAATTTTATCAATTTCGATACGATATCTACGATTATACGCACACTTAACCGACGATCTGAATTCAGCACTTCACGCACATGTCACGAAAAAACTGTTTCCGATTACACAGGCCAACAGTGGTTTTGGTGCCGGAGCTTTTAATGCTGTTTTAAAGAACAATTGAGGTGCTAAATCCAATTATGACACTAGTTTTTTCCTATCAGATATAATTTTCAAGATATAGATATGTTGTTAATTACCTAAAAAAATCTTCTACATGATGATATGGGAATATTATATTAATAATAAAACCCACATAAATATAAAGACTTGATTTATTTCTAGGGCTGTTAAATCACCCACAAACACAACAGAATTTTACAATACAATTGAACACAAATACTAAAATTATTTACTGTAATAAAACAAATTGAAAAGAAAAAATACATAAAAACATCACTCAAAACATCGGAAGCTTCTTTTCCGCGATTTTCTTGAGTGCACTTTGTTGAAACAGTCTCGTTTTAAGCACCAGCAGTAATCTGCCATCATATGGTTATCCCATCTTCCTTGGTAGCGAGCTTCCATTGTTTTTATATCCTGGTGAAATCTTTCACCTTGTTCTTCACTTGTGTCTCCTAAATTTCCAAGAAAATTGTCTAAGTGGCTGTGTAGGTAGTGAACTTTTGTGCTCATATTACATCCAAGTGATTTGAAGTTACTGAGCATAATGCTTACCAGCTCAATATAATTTTCACTTTTGTGATTTCCTAGAAAATTTTTTATGACCTCAACAAATGACATCCAACTAATTTTTTCAATCTCATTCATTGACTCGACAAAAGCAGGATCCTTTGTAAGAGCTCTGATTTGTGGCCCCTCAAAAATACCAACTTTAAGTTTTTCAATACTTATATGGGGCATCTTTAGTCTTAAGTAGCCGAAGCATGGTCCACCCTTGTCAAGAGCCTTTACAAATTGCTTCATTAGGCCTAGTTTAATATTTAGAGGTGGTAAGATGATTTTCTCTCTTTCAACTAAAGATTCAGCAATGATGTTTTCTTTCCCAACAACCAAGTTTTCTCTCTTAGGCCACTCCTTCTTAATGTAGTGGTTTTGTCTGTCCCTGCTATCCCAGAGGCACAAGAAACAAGGATATTTTGTGTAGCCACTTTGCTGCCCAAGAAGAAAGTTCACCATTTTTAAATCTACACAAATCACCCAGCGATGTTCCTGGTATTTTATCTTCTGTAAGACCAATGCTATTGTATCGTATTCTTCTTTCATTTTAGTTGAATGAGCGATTGGTATTGCGCCAAACCTGTTACCATTGTGAAGAAGTACACATTTTAAACTACGCTTAGAGCTATCAATAAACAAACGCCAATCACTAGCATCATATTGTGATAGTAGTCCCATTTTTTCCAAAAGACCCTTAACGTCTAAACAAATTGTAAGATTGTCTTCTTGAGTAAAGAAGGGTAGCATATCCTTTTCCCTTGTGCGATAAAAACTTATTTTTGTACCGGTACCGTACCGTATTTTTGTACCGGTACCGTATTTTTGTTTTTTAATCTCTTTGGCCTACAATACAGAAATATACATTAAACTTGTTGACAGTTTATTGAAAATAAAAGGAACACCGCAGAGTGGTTATAAATTAGTATACTCATAGATTTATTTAACTTTGAAAATTATTTTCCTGAATATATCAAATATTAAAACAACTAATCGTAAGATGTGCCATATCTAAAAAAGTAGAGCTGTTAAATAAAAACGGATTTCATTTTTTGATTCAGCTCTACAAATATAGTTAAAATCAGCACAAAGATTCCCGGCACCAAAAACATTTTTTTTTGTAGGCCTGTGTTATTTTTATATAAACCTTGTATTTGATGCGCCGTAGAGCTCACCTTGTCCTAAGCCCATTAAGGCGTGTGAAACATCATTAAAACGAGGGGTAGTTGATCCTTTTTCTTTACCGACCCCGGTTTCCCGAGATGACCACTCGAATACAAAAATCACACATCCTCGCAAAATTGGCAGTTCGCAGAATCGAACCCGTGCCTTCCAGTCAGTAGTTCAGTTCTCTACCCACAAAACTCTTGCTTGGATTCGACGACCATTATTTGCAGAGCGTCTGAGCTGAGGGTAGCGAAAAGGATAATTTGTTGGAGTTTTGGAGGAGGGAGAGGAATCGTTTTAAGAGAGGGCGCGCGTTCTTCGGAGTGGAGCGGGTTGAGAATAAGGGAGGCGGCGGGAATTATTCTCAAGACCTCAGCGAGAGGCTAGGTGTGAGTGAGAGAGGGTGCGGGGCGTAGGGGAGGCGGCTGCCCCTTCTTCCCAAGGGGTCTCGGACTGCCCTCGGATGAGATATATGACCTCCTTTGTGGGTCGTATGTGGCCATTTCCTCCTCCTTCGCCATTTGGCCGGTCTCGAGGGGCGAGGGGGAGGGGAGAGAAGAATAGGACACCGACGAAGAGGAGAGAGAGAGGGAGAGATTCATGGCGAAACTTTATCTCATCCAATTGGTGCGCTGGTCTGTAGGTGGGTTAAGGCAGGGCGAACAGGGATTGGTGTTGGAAGAGGGGGGGGAGAGTAGTACGGGTGAGTGTACTTTGCTGGGCAACGAGGAATGGTGTTCCCGGCCGCCTCCGCATATCTGCCCCGTGGAATTGGAATTTCTGTTTGGGAGGGGGGGCGTAATGCCGGAAAAAAGAAACAAAAACTAATCGCTGAATGTCTTTTCCCATGGCATAGTGTTGGGTAGAGGAGAGATCGCGTCGACGAGGGCTCAACCCTTGGAAGGCGATGGACTACGGGTGGGGGGGCGTATTCGCGGGTGGAGTGTCCTCCCTTTAGTTAGCCAAAACTGGAGGGCCCTTCACGGAACTGTTGTTCGGTCGGACGGGGGATGAGGCTTTGGTGGGCGGGAAGGCGGGGGGAGGAGTGCTTCTGGGTTTGCGGGCGAGAGGGTGGTTCCCTCTCACGATAAGGTCAAAACTTTATTCTCTCCGAAGGGAATAGAACCCCGGTCCCTCAGGACGGAGATCCCCTTGGACTCTCCCTGTCTCTCCCGTGCTTCTGCTTTCGCTCCCGCTTCCCCCCCTCTCTTCCTCCCAGGGGAGCGGCAAACCAGTTTCGCCCGTCCATTTCGCCGAAACATTGCCCAGATTTCACTCGCCATCAACCCCTCCCTCTTTCCTCTCTCTCTCTCTCTCTGCGTGTCTTCATAATGAATGAGCTTAGAGAGAAAGAGATGGGTTGGAGCGGCACAAACAACGCCCCGAGTCGAAATATACGCAGGAGCCACGCGAAAACGTGTTTCAACCGATGTCTCCTAGCGAGGATAATACACGAGTGTGAACTAATTGTTGCTATCTCCACAAAAACTCAGACAAAAAAAACACCATTCTGCTCGCAGTATCCCTACTATAGAAACTCGTAAAGAGTACTCATTATTAACAGTCAATCAACAGGAATGAATATGCTTTATCCACGTCTTGATGAAGCAATAAATCAACGTTCTTCATTTGCATCTATATGTACACAATACCCCGCAAGCCGCCGCATGGGAGTATGGTGGGGGGTGTTAGGACAACATCCGTAAAATAGAATGCAACCTCATGCAAGACAAACATAAGCGTGCCACTTCACACCCACACAGACGAATTTATTCGTGCAAAACCCATTTCACTTACACGCATGCAAATACATATCAGCATACTAGCAACGATCATACACTTACGGATTTATCATGTGTCTACGCAGCTTTTAATCTTGTCCTCACTCGTAGTTCGAATGTCTTTACCATTTCTACGTTCATTCCAAAATACGCACGCACTCGTATAGTCTATGAAAAATAATAGCTTAGCCTTCCCACTGGCCCACTGACTTCGAAATATATTTTAAATTTTTTTCCTTGGCATAATGAGAGTCATTCCTATTGAAACGACTGAAGTTATGTTTTTTCAAGTATTTAGGCAATGAACCGCGGCTTGATTCATAAAGCATGAATTTCGAGGAAATAAACATTTCGTTGCTAGTTAAAAATAACCCAAATTTAACTTCTCAGCCAGATATTCTTTTCCTCACTAGAGAATTGAATGGTTCATATAAAAAATTAAGATAAAGTATCGATTTATTGAAATAAATATTTTTTAGGGTACTTTTTTGCTAAAATGTCTTCGAGGCTATTATTCGTGGAGAGTTCGATTGAAATAGAGCAATCTCTTTTTATTTAGCTCCCCCAGTAGTTGGGCTAAAATACATATTTGCTGAAATGTCAAAAGAATGAATTATTTGTAAATTCAGATTCAGGAAATGATGCTGCATGCAGACTGTGTCTCACGAAATATTTCCCAGGTCAAGGCTAATGTAAAAGTATTATACCGAGTCACTGGCAATATTTAAAGTTTAAGCAGTTGCAGATAATTGCAGAACTTCAACTGAGAAATTGGATTACGTTGCTTCTGTCACCCTAATATTTGAATAAAATTCAATATATTTTTCAAGTCAGAAATAGGACTTAATGTTATTTTTTTTCCGATAAATAGTTTTCCAATTCTTCTTCTCAAAAAATCAGGTCGTTTAGAAACATGTTGGCACCGGTATGAGAAACATACTTAAGAATAGTTTAGGGTTAACTGTGTGTAAATTTGGTTCCTGAGGGCATGCAACCGAACTTGTAATGAATAAAAGACTTACCACTCAAAAATTGAAAATAGAATGTAAGACGTGTGGTTGCGGAATTTGATTGGCTCCTTTTGATGTTTTTGAAAAATTGTTGATGCAACAGGGATTCATTTACTTCGTTTTTTATTATTCAGTGATCATAACGTTTGCCACCCAGCGTTCCTGCCGAGCGAACTTAATATATCCAGAGCATGTTGCGAGGGACTGCTTGGCCTCAGAAACCAGAAGTTGGAATTACAACGTCAATTCTAATTCGTATTCATCATCAAAACCATATTCTTAAAAAACTTTAGCATTCCGCATTACTCCAATTTATTTGCAGTAATAGCTACACTACTTGTCTTATCTCAACTTCCATTCTTTCCCGCACCCTCCAACTCACCGCCTCGTCCCCTGCCAAGCAAGCATTTTCTTTCTTTCAGTCCAATCTAAAATTGAGGCATTGTTCGGACATGTTTCATTTAACTCATTATAGTTTAATACATAACCATGAGCATGTTTATTCGGTGAAAAGTAAAAAGAGTCTTGATATTATACATTCAAAGAAAATAATATATTTATTCACAGATTTGACTTATCATAGACTTAAGAGCCTGTTATTTCTCGGCTGGATGAATCCTCTTTATGGGGTTATACCGAATAACATTGCTTGAAGTTTGAGTTGGAGAGCGCCTCAGGGGTTAATGTGAGATTAGTCTCGTCGCCCCCAAATTCCCCATCCGTTGCCAATCAACAGGGTTGTGCTTAGTCCCACGTGACACATCCCACCTCCCCGACCTCCGGTTTAACTTGCCCTCGAATCCCAACATGTCTGCCGTTCGTCCCCCCCCCTCCCTGGGGGTAGGGGTTAGAGGGGGGGAGTGAGACCCCCTTTGTCGACCTCGTCCCCTTCGTTGTCGTCATCTCTGGAATCTCGTAGGCATGTTTGTTGTCTGTTTGTCCCGTCCCGCCCCAAAGGGAATCATCAGAATCTGCGAAGTTGGCGTAGAGCAGAACGACGTATGCCCTGTGAACCTCTTGATTTACAGCGATTTAAGTCATTCAGCTGTTTAACCGCAATTACTATTACAATATAAAGACATTTTTAGGAGTCGGTGAGAACATACCGAACATAATTTCTAACGAACTATAATTTTTTGAAGTGGTGCTTTTGAGTAACCCAAAGATTCTGAATACTTGTCCTTTTTACGGTGAAATATTTCTTCCAAACTGTTTTTGAGAAAATTTACATCAGTATAATCATATGTACATATATATATATATATATATATATATATATATATATATATATATATATATATATATATATATGCACACATTCAAACACGAAAACCCGCCATACGGCGAACAAATATTATTTAACACATAGAAATCTCGTAGATATAAGGTAATGGGATTGGAAAACAAATCGACTCTTTTTGCTCCTAAGAAAATCAAATGCATGGTCAATCCAATGAGAATATCCAAAGTATACGGAATGCAGAATATAGTATTAGGTGTAATTTTTAGAGAAATTTAGGCAGTATTACTGACGTAATCAGGTTGATTGATGTACAGCATGATAGATTTCGTCGGTATACGGTTTCTGTACACATGACTATGTAGTCATCGATAATTGTTTATAATGAAGTATGATTGCTCTTTTTCCAATTCTTTACCGAAGCGTAAAGTATCTTAATGCAATAATTAGCAAACATATTTTCAATATCAGTTAGTACTTGATTTTTGCCACATAATCCGCTAATATGTGTCCAATTACGTATATTATATTCGGTCTTTCTCTGAGAAATATTACCTCCCATCAAAAGAAACCGTGGACAAATTAATAATTTCATATTTCTTTCATATCTCTCTCACAATAACCAGCAAACCAACCAGAAGGTGTGTGGTAGGGGGTGTATCCACACCAGACCCGCACAGCGCACGAACAGATAAAGTCATGCGCTATGCATAATCCTCAATACAGGAAAAAAGATTTCAACATGCAATTCATTGGTGACTACTTATCGGATTAAAGAAAAATATACATGATTGATATTACCACCATTTCTAGTAAAATCATACAAAAAGTGATATGTTTGTTGTTAAAAATAGCCTCGACTTCATTCAATAAAGTGTCCGCGTACATGCATATATATATATATATATATATATATATATATATATATATACATATATATATATATATCCTTGAAATTGACGCTCTCCGGCGACGCACGAACTCACAAACACACGGATACAATATAGTATTCTGATGACGACGGCGGGGCCGTCGAAACATCAATACATACTGTGAGTGTCCTTCAGTTATTTTTCTGTGCGTTGAATATTTTGTATCCGTGTGTTTGTGAGTATATATATATATGAGTATATATGATTTCTTCGAAGTAACACGGAAGTTTTGAATAAAAAACTTAGACAGCAACACAGCACGAGAACATATAAAAAGAACACTCACACGTAATATCTTGATAATTTCGACGGACTCGAACTCCGTCTTCTTTAGAAGATATTTTATATGAGTATATGTATATACAGATGCAAATATGCATATTCATACACTAAGGCATGATAAAATATCTGATAATCTAAAATATATAGTACTAATGTATCTGCGCGTGAAAACCTACGATCACTGATCCTGTGAAAGTGTTAAACTAATATCTTAGTTTAATAATAGTTCAAAATGAATTTTTAAAACGGCAATACATAAGAAGGTGTATCTTACAATTTCCTCAATATATTGGGAAGGTTTCATCGGGGAGCGAAATAACCATGACCGTATCAGCGACGGTCATAATTGTAACTGCGCTAAATGGAACTTATGTTGGTATTCGCTGTTTTAAATCCTTGCAACAGTTGTATCCAATCCTATTTTCTTCTTTCCATTGCCATTTCTCAACCCCCAGGCTACGCAATTCTTAATTATATGAAAGAGTTAATTTAAAATCGTCACTTATTTCTTTTTACGGGGTCAGAAACCCATATTTATTCACTGAAAGTTCACACATGATTAAAATTGTGATTGAGGAGAGGATATATTCGGCCCATTCCGCAGAGATAATTCCAGTTCAGAAACAACTCCACTTGAATGCATCGAACTCTAAGAGGTTCCTCAATCCTGTTTCCTCCAGGTTTGTTGTTTCTGCTCATATCTCGAAATTTTCGTGGTTTTTATTACCTTTATTTGATGATGAAAACGCGGAAAATCGGGAATGAAGACGTAATGACTCACTTTCTGATTTTGTGCTGGCGTTTTCGGTTATTCATTTCATGGCTGTCTTTGGGCGATTTTAGCGTCTTTATTAAAACCCTGAGGCAAAAATCGCGAGAAATGTTTTTTTCATCTAAAAAGATAATTGCGAGTTTTCAGCTACAGAGAAGAAGTATGCGAACGAAAAAGTACGATCAAGATCTCTTATCACGTATTTTAATTAAGAAATATCATTTCAGTTGATGCTTTAAGGCATGCAAGTGCCTCGATAGAGTTTACACATCCACATGACAGAACCGCAGTATGACATAACATAAGAGCTATTTAAAAATTGAATATCCCGGAATTATTCGTGTATGGTCAGGTAAAATTTGCTAAAGCTTATATCTGCATTATCTAAAATAAAGTAAGTGGAACATTTGATACATTCCTGAGTAGTCACCGTTTTTTCACAATTTTAGAAATATGTCGCTCTAAGAAAAAACCATAAAGTTGTACAACAAGGTCTCTAATTCTTTTTTTCATTTCAATCTCATGAAGTGACATACACGAAGATACAGAGAAGTTGTGCTCAGCAATAATCGATTTCACATAGTGGGCAGTAAATTATATCATACTAATGCCAACATCTGAAAACATTGACTCCGTACCAATATGACGCAGTGCTTAGTTCTTAAGCAGTGTTACATCAGAATGTCCGTAGTGATTTCAAAAGTAATGTTCGTAATTGTCTAGCCTCATTGCCTTTTGTTATGATTTTTGATATATCATCTTGGTTTTTTCAAATTATATTGCTCTAAATAATCATTGATAATATTAAGAATTGTGAATAACTTTTCTCCTTTTCGGTTTCAGGTGAGTACAACTAACCGTCGCGGCATCTCCCGCTGTTTCTTGGAATGCAACTAAATTGTCCCCGTCTCTACTTGGAAAATTGAACCTATGAGAGATCGGCCGAAGTAACTACTTCGGCGGTTTTTGATGCAGGTAGGATTCAATACTTAGATATTGCATGCCGAAGAAAACCAATTTTAACATGGCAGTAAAGAGAAATGCTGAGTTTTGGTTTGCTTTAAATAGCTTCGATTCACATTGGTATGTCAAGTTTTGTTCAAATTTTAGGAATATAATATTATCGTCAACATAAATTTTTTCATGGTATATTTTACGAATTAACCAATAAAACACTTTCTTCTACGTTTTCCATAACTCTCTAGCCGTTCTGCGGAGGTGTTATCCACTCCCTTAGGCTTATTTTATTTTACTTGCCCTAATACTATTTCTAACTCGTAATTACGTTTAACTCGACCTCCAATTTCACCATATGAGTCCTGTTATCCCTATGTATATGCTTGCCACTCTAATGTCTTTATCACATATATCATCTATGTGTTCTTGCCATGTCTCTTGAATCTTTCCTGATTCCATCTATAATTTTCCTGACTTACCTTTGATTTTTTGTCTTAATTTTCTCATCTTTTCCGGGCAATTCTTTCACCTTCCTGTTTTTTCCTTCCTTTGCAAATTTTCTACATCCTTGCACTGTATCTTCAGCTACCCTTATTTTGCCCTCATATTTGTTCTCCGACTCAGTTTATCATTAAAGTTTTAGTACTTCCTTCTAATTTACTCCTTGTGTGCTTTCTACCATTTCCACTTCAGTTTTTAATACATGCTCATTATTTTTCCCATATATTATACATCAGAGCTTCTTTGACGGACTAATTACTGCGAAATGGTACGTATTTCAGTGTCTTCCATCTATTCCTGCAATCTATGAGACTGTAGATCTAGGTTATTCAAGTTGTGTGGAAGTCTGCGCGTGTTCCGTGAGCAGTTTATTTTCTTCGGTCGTCGGCTAAGGCGATTTCATTTCGGATTCCGCCCCGCGGTGGTCGTTCTGCCGGCCCAAGAAACTCCCCGCGAGGCTGTAATGCGCTCCTTATGGCGCCAAACCCCTCCCATCTTTATCCCTCACCACCCCCCTTCAATTGCACCTCTCTCTCCACACACCCCATCCGCTTCAGTTGTCCTCTGCCGTTCGCCAGCAATACCACCTCCCTTCCGTGGCTGCGTGGCATCCCCAGTTTTCCGCGAAACGACGACAATGTGGAGAGGATTCCTTTATTGCGACTTCCCACTTGAATCTGAAGAGTCGAACGCGGGCGTGTTCTTTAGGGATGGAGGAATCTTGTTGCCTGTTCGTTTGTTTGTTTAGAGAACCTTTTCCATCCCCCAATAAACGAAAGCAAAGAGCCCATTCAGGTCGTAATGTCTAGCTGCGTGTCTGTATAAAACGTGTACGCCTACATCTACACAATGACCCGTAAACGGCCGTAAGGGCGTGTATTGGGTCACCAGCCGTGCTTGCCCAATCGAAATCATATCACCTCTTCACAAATACTAGTTTGATCTTGCACCCGAAAAATGTTAATCACACGAATGAAGGCACGAGGATAATCCCAGAATAACCCGACACAACAAAGAAAACCCAAATATTTTGGGAAAATATGTTTTAATTTAACAACATACTCTCCTTTCAGCTCTATCCACTTTTCCCAGCGATATTCTACAAGTCCGATACCCTTTTTATAATAAGAACCACCTTGCTCCTCAAAAGAACCATTAACTGCCGACATCACTCTTCACGGTTGGAAAATCTTTGACCACCGAGCCATTTTTTCAAGTTTGCTAACAGAAAATAATCCAAAGGACTATGTCTGGCTAATAGGGTGCATGAAGTAGCCATTTAAAACTTTAATTCATGAACTTTGGCGATTGTAATAACGGATTTGCGAGCTGATGCATTGTCTTGATGAAACAACACTTTCTTCTTAGCCAAATGTGGTCGCTTTTTCTTGATTTCTTCGTAATTCATTGTTTTGATTGTCTCAGGTGTGAAGTAATGGACCCATGTTTCATCCATGGTTATAAAATGGCGCAAATACTCTGCTTTTTTGCTTTGAAACTTGGCTAAACACTCAACTGAAACATTTTTACGACACTGGTATTGCTCGAGTGTGAGCAAACGCGGCACCCATCTTGCACACAGCTTTCTCATGTCCAAATGTTCAGTTTCAGTAAATATGCCCGAAACTGCACTTCTTGAAATGCCTACTGTGCAACTGCTAACTAACTCCTACTACTACCTGCTAACTCGCGCACTTTCAGTTGACGATCATAGAGTATCACTTTGTGGATTTTCTTCACACTTTCTGGAGGTGTCACCTCATTTGTTCGACCATTGCGATGCTCGTCTTGACAGCTCGTACGGCCTCGTTTAAACTCTGCTACTCAATATTTTACTGTTGTGAACGAAGGAGCAGACTCACCCAGAGTAGAATCCAGTTCAGCTTTTATATTGGTTGGGCTGAAGCCTTTCAAATAAAAGTATTGTATCACATAACGATGGCCAATTTTCTCCATTTTCACAAATTCACTGAAAACGCTCACAATTGATGGCTGCCAAACAAATACTTAGCAACGTCGAGTCTTCAACCTTGAAACATATGCTTCATATATTTTATACTTTCTAATACAGTACTATTTTACAAACAACTACCGCCATCTCTTGGTCAGGCCGGACACCTCTGGGTCCACCCTCGTACTACTCATGCAGCAATATTCAATCGCAGGACACATTCGTATATCCAAATCATGTTGTGGAACTTTTAAAAAAATATTAAATTGTCTTGATTAAAAATTTAAAAAATTAAATTTTACACTATTAAAGTAAAAATTAACTTTCAGGAAAGAGTATGCAAGTATTCTATATAACTATTGCAAGTAATTGAGCGAAAGGGTTCGTGCATGAATGTTTACCATGTTTGGTTTGTGGGCTCTAAATTTGTGGCATCTGCATGCGGTTTTTTTCCCCTAATTTACGGGTGGTGCCCTAACACCCCCCACCACACGCCCTTGCGGCGGCTTGCGGGGTATTGAGTAGATGTAGATGTAGATTCTAAATCTAAATGATACCCCGCAAGCCACTGCAAGGACGTATGGCGGGGGGTATTAGGTCACCTCCCGTAAAAGAGAATAAAAACGCGTGCAAAACCGAGAAATCCATGCAAATCTACACACACACAGATGCGTTTATATTCTTGAGAAAACCTTTTTAACTCGCACGGTATGGATGCTATGGATATACTGCCAGTTCAAATTGTCTCATACGCGATGGCTGACATGTTTATTTTGATCTCTAATGAAAAAACGATATTTTAAATCTATTCGTTGAACAATAAATCTCGCTGATTTTACGTTAGTGATCTGATCTACCATGGTAATTCTGGGATTTTAATATATTTCAACCATTCTTGAAAAAATACCCTGCCCATATTTACCTTGCCAGAACAGTGGAGAAAAGATGTTTGAATAACCCCTTGAGCCTTTATATTTTATTAGTTAATGCTTTAATCGTAATGAGCCTATAAATTTTTGCTCTTCAGTTCCTTTTTTGATCTAATATAAACATTTTGTGATTGGGATTTCAAGTTCATCGAGTAGACAATGCTGCCCTGGAATGGGGTATCGTTATTTTTATCTTTTTTCTATAAAGACGCTTACTCCGATTCTCGGAGAGCCTAAAACTTGACGGAAAATGCCACTGATGAAATTCCTTTTACACATATTTATGATTATTGATTGAATTTACTTTTTTCACTGCTCCATTTTCTTCTGTATTAACCTTTATACTACCTTTCAATAGAACTATACGCTCTCCAATATTTCTTGTGTATTATATTTTATTCATCAGCAAGATTTGACCGCGGCCACATTAAAATGGTTTTATCTCCTTTCATTTTCCACCCTTTGAAATTCACTTCGTGTCTTCATTGGAAGTGCTAATGAATTTAGTTTTCTCGTCTGTAGTTTATCTTTAAACTCTAGTCATAACGGTATTATATTTCTCTATACTGATTCATGAAATTAATTGTGGGACAAGTAATCATTAGTTTTTTCTCAAAAAAACCTACATCACTTTGTCCTTCGCCTCTTCACGGTGACAATGGAACATTTCGACAGAAAGCATGAAATATAAAAATCTGGAATAACGGCCTGATCCCGAATGATTGCTATTTATTATTAGGTAATCTACCGGTTAAGGTAGGTTTTTGGATGGACAACTATCAAATAAACATTTTGTGACTCCCCACCTAGCAAACTAATCTATATCAGGTCCCTCTTCATCTCGGTGTACTTCTTTCCTCCCTTCATCCCGTCCAACATCCCTATCCTGTTCCTACCCTTACCTCGCTTGCCCAACATTCTCCCCTCTATTACCCTCTTCAACATTCCACTACCGCTCAATACGCCTTTCATCCATTTTTCCTGCCTCCATAGGATTTCTCTCAACAAACCCCTCTCCTCCCCCACCATTTCTAGTACTTCCTCATTTGTTTTCCTTTCGGTCCATTTCACCTTCTCCATTCTTCTCCACACCCACATTTCAAAAGCCTCCAATCTACGTCTATCCTCCTGCTTCAGCGACCACGTTTCCGCGCCGTACATAGCTACGCTCCATATCAGAGTTTTTACGAGTCTTGTCTTAACATCCCTACTCAACGTCCCCGTCTTCAACTCCCTCCTCCTTGAGAAAGCCTCCTTGCCTAGCGCAATTCTTCTCCTTACGTCCCTACCACTTTGACCGTATTGGTCCAAAACACTTCCGAGATATGTAAACTGCTCTACCTGCTCTATTCTTTCCCCGCCTATTTTAATATTTAGCTTAGCCTTTTTCTTTCTGGAAAATCGCATAACCTTTGTTTTATTAATATTGATTCTCATCCCATATTTATCGCACTGAACCTCCAATTCACTCAACAATGCTTGCAACCCCTTGGCTGACTGAGCAACTAATGCTTGGTCATCAGCAAACCTAACCGATTTTACTAGTTCCCCTCCGACTTTCATTCCTACCTCCAGTTCTTCCCATGCCTCTTTAATCATTTCCTCTACACATACGTTGAACAGTACCGGTGACAATGGGCAACCCTGCCTTACACCTCTTCCTAACACTGCCCATCCGGACTCTCCGTTCCCCACATGCACCTGAGCAGTCTGAGACATGTACAGGTTGCGCATCAGTCTCCTGTCCCTCCAATCCATTCCTATTTTCTGCAATACACGCATTAATTTTTCCCAATTCACTCTATCAAACGCTTTTTCGAAATCTAGAAAACAGGCAAAAACGTCCTGATTGTATTCTATATTCCTCTCGACTAGTGATCTAATTACTGCAATGGCATCACGCGTACCTCTTCCTTTCCTGAACCCAAACTGATCATCCCCTAAGTAATCATTTGCCTTACTCTCTATCCTTTTGTTGATGATCCTGAGAATAACTTTAGCTGCGTGGGATATCAAACTTATTGTTCTGTAATCCTCACATGACGAAGCCTTTGCCTTTTTTGGAATAGGAACTAACACCGATCTCACAAAATCTTCCGGCCAGATTCCTTCCTCATAGATACTACGAATCAGTCCATATATGGCCTTTTTCCCACCTTTCCCTAACCATTTCAACATTTCTACAGGAATATTGTCCACCCCCACAGCCTTATTTGCTTTCATCTCCTTTAATGCCCTTTCTATTTCATCGTCGAGTATGCCTGGACCTAAGCTATCTTCTTCTACGTCATGTTCCTTTTCTATGTCTAACCTTGTCGGCCTAAGTTCTTTACCATACAGTGTTTCTATATATTCCTTCCATCTCTCTTGGATTTTTCCTGGTTCAACTATTATCTTACCCCATTTATCTTTAACTGTTAGCACAGATCTTGCCTTCTTACTTCCCGATAATAACTTAACCTTGCTGTATAGAGCACCAATTTCACCCTTCTTCTGTTAACTTTCCATATCCTCGCATTGCGTTTTCCACCATTCTTCTTTTGTTTTATTTGTGGCCCTTCTCAATTTATTGTTTAACTCTTTGTACTTTATTTTGCCTAACTCCGTGTTTACATTCTTCCATCTTCTTCTCTCATCCATCTTTGCAATCATCTCATCCGTGACCCATGGTTTCCTTATTCTTTTCCCATTAACGGTTCCTATAGTGTCTTTAGCGGCTTCCAATATCCCTTTCTTGATACATTCCCATTTTTCTTCGATAGCACTCAGTTCTTCACCGTCATCCATCATTTTCTCTACAGCCTCCTGATACTCCTTCTTCGTTAATTCATTTACTGCTTCTAAATTCCATTTTTTAACCCGCCGCCCTTGCCTTATCTTCTTGAAACGAACATTACATTTCATAACAACTAAATTGTGGTCAGAGTCCGCATCCGCTCCTGGGAAACTGTGCGAATTGATCACACTGTTCCTAAACCTGTGCTTAACCATAATATAATCTAACTGATACCTTTCTGAGTCACCTGGCATTTTCCATGTATACCTACGCCTTTTGTGGTGTCTAAACCATGTGTTAGTGATGACTAACCCCTGTCTCCTGCAGAATTCAATTGCTTTCTCCCCGCGTTCATTCCTCGTGCCTAACCCATAGTCCCCCACCTCACCCCCATCTCTTCCTTCGCCTACCGTCGCATTCCAATCCCCCATCACTATCAAATGTTTCCCTGCAGGAACACTCGCGATGATATCCTCTAACTCATCATACATCCTATCGACTTCTTCCTCCTTGTGGTTGCTCGGTGGCATGTATACCTGAATAATGACCAAGTTCGTCGGCTCTGCTTTAATCTCTACGAGTAAAATTCTATCTGTCGCTTGCTCTATGTTGACTACGCTTCCTCCTACACCTTTATTTAGTATTACGGCAATCCCTCGTTGGCTCTCGTCCCCGCCGCTGTATATCACTCTATAATTGTCACTCCAGTAATCCCTTCTATCCTTCCATCTCACCTCGCAGAGACCTAAAACATCTATATTACCTCTTTCCATCTCTCGCTTAATATTTTCTAATTTGCCTCTCCTCAACATTGTCCTGACGCTCCAGGTTCCTATTCTAACTACTTTCGCCTTCTTCTGAGTCTTCTGTCCTGCTGAAGTTATTTCTTCCCTGCAAGGGTTTCGTGGGATGACGACCGCGGAAGCCTTGCCTCTCCCGCTGCCGGGCACGACACACGGCCTCTTGGGCCGAGTCCCGTAGTTGCCAGGACTCATATTGTCTATAGTGCCCATCATTATATTCTTGGGAATCATAATTGAGGTGGTTTCCCGTTGCCTTCCTCAATAGTGAGGAACACTTCCTCACTTCCTCAATCACTGAGGAACAGACGCTGCGTGGACTACCTTTCCTCTGGCTCCTAACCTTCGACCTATCTGGTGGCATGGGTGACCCTTCCAGGAGTAATTATTATTACTCCCGCCAGCACAGCTCTAGGGGTCATCGGAACACACAAGCTCTTCCACCACGACAAGGTTGTAGTCCATGGGAGGGGATTGCTATTTATAATAGCATAAAATGTTATAATACGAGGTTACATTTTTGGTAAAATTAAGATAATTGGATTGACGATGGAGTAAATTTTCAAAATTAGTGGCACCTGTTGGGATGAATGTTATATTTTTGCTCTTGATTTTCCGCATA
This sequence comes from Hetaerina titia, assembly GCA_037158775.1. Lineage (NCBI taxonomy): Eukaryota > Metazoa > Arthropoda > Insecta > Odonata > Calopterygidae > Hetaerina > Hetaerina titia. The sequence goes on from CM073769.1 coordinate 130,576,400, forward strand.
TATTTTTCTTCGAAATCCGATCCTTCTCACGTGACTGGGACGTAGCGACGAAGCTTCTTACTGCTATCCTTCTCTTACCCGTATCCACAATCAAATCATTTAGTTACTCTTTCCTCATTAAGACGCCGCTAGGCATTCCAAAGAAATTCCCTCCCCCCTAGGTCAATACAATAATTAAAAATTCAATGGGTGACGCTTTTGGATGAATGGATGAATATGGGATTAGCTTTTTAAGCTAATCCCATATTCTGCCTATTACTGCGTAAAACTCAGCATTAATAAACATTCTCATAACATGAAGATGTTCTGAAATGCGCTTCATTACTTGTATATATGAATGTCTTTTATCAATTATATGCAGAATGCAGCAACATAACTTCCCTTTTTTCAAACGCTTTTAAAAAAGTAAGTAATACACCGCACTCTGTACATAAGTTTATTGTATTGCAAAATATAATAAATGTATCGCTTGCATTTCTGGAATTCGTAAATAGGTAGTTGACACCCAATCACGTATATGCAAATGTAAACCCCATGCCATTCCCTCTAGTTTCAAACGGGATGAGACATACCTGTTCTTCGATTTTGAGAGGACACTTCCTTTCACTGTTATCTTCCTCGATGCACTGTCAATACCTCGTGCTTCTTCCGCCATTGTTTTCACAACCGTGCATTGTTTCTTGAATTCCCATCCGCTCCTACCTCAGTATTTATTTATTGTGAGATCCCCTTGGACTTCCTCGGCACCTATACCCCTTTCTCCCACTCTCCCAAACCAATTAGCTCACTCTTCGTCTCTCATGTTTGGTGATTGGACTCAGCCATTCTCTCTGTGAGACGAGCGAGGCTCATCTTTATTCATTTGCTTTGCCAGGGCATCCTCTACACATTCCACTACTCGCCCTATTATAAAAGCAAGCACTCTAGTACCCTGATCCTTCCAGGGTCCGCCTTTAGGTTTACGCATTCATTCTCTTGTATCACTTTCATGCCATAGCCTTGTATAAGTTGAGAATAGCGTTTTAATGCTCCGCTGCGTATTCCCCGTTAACAGAAGCCATTCGTTGGCGTTACAAGAGGTGTTATTTAGGGGGTGTGTAAATGTTAATACTGATGGTTATAACAGGCAAAAAGGGAAAAACCTGTGTTGGTCGTTCAGCAGGGGTCCTCTCTTGGGATACATGTTGGCAAAGGGGGAATGGGGAATGGGCAATACATGGTGTCGTTGGGTGGTGCGACCGTTGGTTCTTGCGGGGCAGGAGGAGGACGAGGGCTAAGGGTCGGTCAAATTCTTCAAGGGGGATGGGGCGAGGAATGGTATTTATGGTGACGGCCGTATTCTCCGGTAGACAAAATAGCGAGGTCACAGGTTCACACGGCGTCCTAGTGTGCGCTTGGTGTCTTGGTGCCCAGGAGGAAATATTGATGGAAGAGTTGGCGCTTTCTGATTTGGGTTTGCAAAGTCCCTCGGCCAAATAGAGGAGATATTTCCTTTACGAAGTGATTGCGATGGTCCCAAAGGGGAGAGGGGAGGAGAGAAAGGCCAGGGAAGCAAAACAGGTGGAAGGAGCGAATGTGATATCGGGGGCACAAAAGAGGCCATACCCGCAGCATGGGGAGAGAGAGGGAGACCTATCCATGGGAATGGAGCTGTGCGGGATCCTCCTCACGAAGTAGGCTTAGTTTCGGAACTAGATCGAGTGCAACGAAGAGCATCTAGTTTTGTGAAAAGTTGTTTAATGAACAAGGTAGCAGTGTCACGACACTATTGGAAGAATTAGGATGGGAGGAACTGATTGGCCGTAATTTGAAATAAAGGTTACATATACTTCGTAAATTTCATACGGGTTACTTATTTGAGAATGCTACGGAAATATTAGAGGTCCCGGTTTACTATGGTAGATTAGATCACCAACGTAAAATCAGGGAGATTTATTGTTGAACGACTAGATTTAAAATGTCGTTTTCTCCTCGAACCATTGGGGATCATAATAGAGATGCCGGAAATCGCGTAGGAGATCATTAGAATTGATAGTGTACATATATTTGCCGATATCCTGCATGTTATTTTTTACATTTTATGGATTCATCTTTTTTACAGTTCTACAGCATGATTAGAATACACGTTTCATGCGATTGAATATTGTTGCATGTGAATACTTTCTTTCGTGTGATTAACATTTTTGAGTGCATGATGAAACTAATATTCGCCTAGAGGTAGCATAACTTGGTTTTACATCCGGTTTAATTCTGTTTCACGGGATGTCAACTAGCACCCCTTGCCACATGTCGCCGCTGCTGCTTGTGGGGTATTGTGTAGATGTACATGAGAATGCGCGTCACGACCAATCAGTGGCGTCACACCGGGGAGGGGAATGTGTCGCTCAAGATCGGCTTGAACGCCATCGCGAGGCATTCAATGAGTGACTCCTATTGGAATCAGTTTCACGTTCAGTGATCCTGCTGACGGGAATTCCAGATTTTTTAATTATTTTCCAGTTACATGCCCTTACTTCTAAAAAAAATGTCAAGGACGCACTAGTCATTTGTCTTGCCTGGAAATATCCATTTTAAATTAAAGTTTTTTCCAAGTATTTTTTGCTGATTAGTCAAGTCACTTGAAAGTTTATTTTTCATTTAATACCTGGTTCTTCGTCAAGTTTGAGATTGCCAACTCCCCCCCCACAGCCTCTGCTTTAGTCACAATCGCACTCACTGAAGGTAGGCTCTGGACTGTCCGTAATGACACTTTGTGGATTACGTATTGCGTGGAGGTGAAGTTTGACCCGAATGACCTCTTTCCTCAGTCCCTCCTCTCTGCTTTAGGGGAATTCCTAAAGTTCTCCTGTTTCCACTCTTTTCCACGTTCTCCCACTTTTTCTCCCTTCTCCTGATTTCAATTTGAGATTTCCCCTCTTCCACCGCCAAGTTTAATACTTTGTCCCTAGTCTTTCTCCTCTTCCAACTTAATTCATCCTTTCTTTTCGACAACCAAGTTTCGGGTCCTCTCCCTTCATCCTCTTTTCTCAAAGGACAGGAATTTATTCATTACACGCCGTACAAGATTGTATTTAGCTCTTGAATAATTTCTTCGTCACGTCCTTACCCTCCGTACATGTCATACGTTCTCTTGTTATGGCGGACTCTTCGTTTACCGACGGAATTCTTCTCCCAATGATCCAAATACTGCAGTCATTTAAATGCAAAAATTTCAGAGTGTAAAAACCATTCCCCTTGACCGGGATTCGAACCGGGATCCCTCGATGTCCGACAGAGTGCCTTATAGCCAGTTAAGCTATCTTTTAAGAGGCGTCCTCTTAAAAGACCCCCAAAATTTCAGAATTGAAGAGGACGAAGATAGCTTAACTGGCCATAAGGCACTCTGTTGGACATAGAGGGATCCGGGTTCGAATCCCGGTCAAGGTGAATGATTTTTACACTCTGCAAGTGATGCATTGAAAGGCATATTAGCGGATAATTCCGTCAAAAAAATTTACTGTTGCGTTATCTCCCGCAGTTGCTTGATATTTGAACTCATTTAACTTCAAGATGTGAATGGTAAACGTTCTAATTAAATATCACGTTTTGGCGTGATTGACAGTCATTGAAATAAAACAGTGGATTTTTAATAAATATAATTTTTTAAACGTTTCGGTAATCAAGACTTTCGTTTGTTTTACAGCTATAGAATCTATTTGTGCACCGGAAGCTCTTGAGAGGGTGATAGTGGGGGGTGGGGGTCCGGAGAAAAAAGGAGGGAGATAGTCGGGTGGTGGTGTGGTTTGGGGGGGTGGCATCAAGCCGCGCCCAAGTGAGGGTACCGAGATAAAATTCCAGAGTGCCGACGTGCGTATCTTGGCCCGTGCGTGTGTTAGCGTTCTTTGAGCCGGCCGGGATTGCGGAGAGAGGCGTCCTGGGAATTAGGCGGGGTGGAAAGCGCATTAAAAAAAGGTGGGACGGTGATAAAAAAGAAAAAGTAAGGGAGTCCATTCTCTGGAGTCGGAGGAGGGGTCATCGCGCTGTATCGCCACCGTCCACATTATTCCCTGCGGGACACCACACCCTCCCTCCCTCCCTCCCCTCTCTGGGCCCCTCACAACCCCTGAATTACTCTCCTTTTACCACCGCGCCGTCCTCAAAGCCTCCTCCTTTTTATGAACTTCTTATATTTCATCCCCTCCATCCAATCCTGCCTTCTCACTCTCCGGCGCGGCCCTCTTTTTGATCCCTGCACGTACCTCCCTCCCTCCTTCCAGACTACTCCTCAAATAAGCAGCCTTCTGTATAAAGAGGAAGGTACCCGTCGCCATCCAAATGGTCTCAGCTCTCTCTACTTCCGTTATTAAGGAAATGGTCTCCATTTAAAGCGCGTCACAAACGAAGCGTGAAGCGATGTGGTAATTGTTGACGTGAAACTAGCTTCTTCATTATAACTGTGCGGCGTATTGTTCAATGCCCGGTATGTCGATCGCCCTTTGTCGAGTCGTGCACCTGGTGGTGTTGATGAGAGGTTTGAAGCACTTTAAATGTTTCCAAATCTTAGAAACATGTCTAGTCTGTGAGCAGTGTGCGCAGTTGAAATTTCGAGGTTCTAGTAAATAGTACTAGATTTGATGTAAACCCCTAACTATATGATATGTTCAACTAACTATGTGTGTGCTGTCATAAAAAATTAGTTAGCGTTCATACTTTTCATCCAATTTAGGGAATTGATTGACGAAAATACGAAAGTAGTCGCGAGTGGTTTAACTGGTCATGTTGCCAGCTAAGAGCTGCGTTGAAGTTCCAATTCATATGGCGGTTGGCTATTATTTTGCATCGATCTATTCTCCCATTAAGATAATTAAGTGGTTCGTGGGAAGAAAGTTTGCAAGATTTAATTGCACCGTGAAGATCCCGTTTATGCAATAATTTTGCTAATGATCAAAGGGCCGTGGAGAACTTGAAGAAATTCAACTAACTATGGGACCGACAAACTGACTGAGTTAATTTCGGAAATTTGATTTACTGGTAATGCGTATGAGATTCTGTTAACACGTTCCATATATTTATATCTCGATTAAAATTACATCTCCCAACGAAGAAGATTATAATTGAATACGTAGTCTCTAACTTAATAGCACATAAGATACTTATAATATTTGAGACGTTTCCCGTATTGATCAGGGATTAAAATATCTCTCTTTTAGGTTTCCGTTACATAATTTATTTTAATCCAAATTCCAGGCCCAATTAATTCCAGAGCCTCCTTCATGTGGTAACAATCTCGCATTACAAGTCTAGTTTCAGCTTGTGGAATTTTAATATTTGATGCGTTCATTTAAACTTAGTGACTGGCGGTCTAAAGTGGTCAAGCGGGCAACATTTAGACGAGTTGGGGCCTCAAAAATTTTGTTATTACCATGAAAAATTTCCCTCGTCTTATTATTATAGAGAGGCTCAAAAATCCCTTTCCGCATCGTTTTCACCTCTGTCTTAAGCTTTTCAAAATTCCATCGTTTTAATGACGTGCTCATGATGTTAATATTCACTGTAATAGTTGTTGGGAAAATCGTCCAAGAGAGTAAGAGAGGGTTCAAGGTTTCTACCTATTTCTTCTCCCAGTCTATGAACTCGCGTGAAATTTAAAAAAATAAAAGGTTTAATCAACATATCTGCTCGTCATATCATTATTTCACTTTGAAATTGCTATTTGTTGCCCTCGGCCGCAACTGAATCTCATAGAAATGTTCTTGGTCATGTTGAGCAAAAATATTTTTAGAGTCTGAACAATTTACCAGTTTTTTCATCGCCTTTATTTTGACTTGATTGATGATATTCGTAAGGATTGCTGCATCGCCATGGTTATTTAATTGCGTCTCTTAAATGGATGAGCAGTTGGTACATATTTTTCCCTCTCATCCCCGGCAGTAATGAGGAAATTCCACTGGCGATGTATTTCATTAAATCTCTCCTTATATCCTTGCCTTTCGTCTTGTCTTCGTCTTATTCCCTCTCTCCGTTTGCTCGTTATCCAGCCACCGCTGCCGCTACCCTCACGTATTCTTCGTTGCGAGTTAAAAAAAAGTAAGTGAATAAATAAATAGCGATAAAAGTAATCGCGACGTAGAAGTCGTGAATATTCCACGGCACATTAAGCCGCAGGGTAATAAATTATTTCGATTAGAACCCCTTATATTTCCCTCCCGAGACCCTTGTTTCGTTTCCTCCAATACCCCGATTATTTTTTCTTCCAACTCTGATGAAAGCCAAAGTGACCCTTCTCATCCGAGTGCTCATAAAGAAAACCTTTTACTGCCTGCAGGTCGAGACGATGGAATTTAAATAAAATTCGATGAGGTTTGCAGAAGTTAAATGAATGGAAATCTAATATGCACAGAGTGTAGCATAATGTAGCATACCATGTTTATGTTTAGTACAACAGTACTTTTGTGTCTGCGTGTAGATTTGTAGTTTTCCATTTTCTCGGGATATTTTGAGGACGTGATGAGAAGTTTACCCTCAGATTATCCAAAAATTGAAAATTTTGCATCAGAAATCTCTTTGAAAACCGGCAACACCCAAGACCATGGCATCGACCCGAAACTTGAACGCTTTGAAATGATCATCATTTATATGCATGTATGGTGAGAATCGTTGGAATGGAATCTTGATAGACGGCCATTAATTACAATTTTCCGCTATTCGAACTACATTAACTTAGGTTCAACAGGGGTAAAAAGGAGAAACTTTGCACTTCCGCATAAAGATTTAATACTTCATACTACCATGGTTTCGATGCTGCTCATCATCAGCAGGTGACATATATGAAACATTTTTCAACACACACAGTATGGCTCCAAGAGGGGAGGAAGGTAGGGGGAGTAAGGGAGAGGGGTAAGTTGAGTGCAGCAACCTATTAGGTGGCTAGGGGAGGGGAAGGCTATGCATTGGAAGGTTTCTGGCTTAAATTTGTGGAAGTTCATGTTCATTAAATTGTGAACACAAGGAAACACTCCACCGTTCTTGAAATTGCTGCGGAAAAAAGCACATTGTGTTTTACATTTAATTAGGGAGCTGTTTGTCTACAATGTATATCGTATCATTATATTATTATTCCCCTCATTTTTTCCCTGAATCCATGTTTTCCAGGGCATGTTTCTAATAAATCCCGTTGAGAAGTACCACCATCTTGATTTGTGAAGGGTTTTTTCACGGTGGATGGAAGATCAAATTTCCTCTGACCCTATTTGCTATTCTATGTATTTTTTCTCGATGTCTCCTGTTATATTTGGCCAGTTAGAGGAAGACTAGATTTTTTACAACTCACTTCCTAACTAGCGCATCTAGGAGCATTCCTAGATTCTTGGGCTATTCAAGCTATATAAGTATCTTAAGTGAGACTTCCGATCCGTCTGCTTTGAATCTCAAGGCATTTCCGTATTCAACAATTTCAAGGTTTTAAGATCATTCGCATTCACCAGGATTCGAACACGAATCCCTCGATATCCGACCGAGTGTTTCGGACATCTAGGAATATGGTCATGAATCCCGGTCGGGGCGAAGGTTTTTTTAAAACTCTTAAATCGTTCCATTGTTCTACATATACATAATAGTCCACAAGCAGCCGCAAGAGCGTGTGGCGGAGGGTGTTAGGTCACCACCCGTAAAAGAGAATAAATCACATGCAAAACTATACCCACAGTGTCATATGCATTCATCCAAAAATTCTGTGATTCTACCCCCACACAAATATATATACTATCATCCAACTAATAATTGCACCTTAGGATCCAGTAAGAACTTAATCCAATAACGTGCAAGCTAGAATCTGAAAAGTAAGAAGGCGAAATTCTACTACCACATGATGATGCAACATACAACTGTCACATCCCTAAAGGCACAGGTAGGGAATGTGACCCAACGCTGCAGGTAGCGGGAGGGTCCCCCACAGAGAGAGACAATTGTTATGTACATTTATCCGATAACTTCGTTAGAAGTTACTGTAGCACGGTATCTCCCGCAGTTTCTTGGAATTTACATTTCTTAAAATCACCTTAAACAATTATTATTTTTGCAGCAAACAGCTCCCAATGAGACGCTTCTCTCTTCTCTTCTTCTTTAGATGCTTCCTTGGATGACCAGAGTTCCATTGCGAGTCACCCTATCACTCTCCCTTCCCCACCGACACCCCCGTCCCCGGATATGCCTCCATCGCACCTCCTACCTTGTGCTCCAATGTGTTTTCTCTCTCCTCGAACGCAGCCTGCCTATCCGCCACCCCTCTCCTCACCTCTCCCTCCTCACCCCTCCCCCTGCCGCGGCTCGTTTCCATGGTTTTTCCCCACTTGGGCACGCAAAAATAAGTTCTTAAAGCAGACGCACACACTCACGCACGCATCTCCCCTCTCTCCCCCTTCCCTCACTCCCGACACATCTCTCGGATGCTGTCTCACGCTTCATGATCCCTCACTTTCATTTCTTCCCGTGGGAAAATCCGTTTTACGTCCTCCTACCCACCCTCAGAAAACAAACACAGACCCTCCGTTTTCCCCGAAGCATTCCAACTCCTTCGTCCCATCCGCTAACGCCTTCTGCACCGGTTTAAATAAAAGAAAGAAAGAATGGAGGGAGATAGGGGAGTGTGAGGTGGAGGAAGAGAGTCTATTATTATTTTTTTTGCCTTTATCCGCAGATGATCGCACCGGGGAAATTGAAAATATTTCCTTACATTTCCTCTTTCAGATTTTTATTATTTCGTTCCCATTCTTCGGCGTGAATCATTTTGTATTCTTGTTTTTTAGATAGACTTAAATAACGTGGCCGTTACTGACGTAACTTTGGTTGTGTATTTTCCTTAAAAATGATAAAAGTATTCTTTGAATCCGATGAAACGCATTTGAATACGCTGCTGTATAAGACTCAAAAAAACGTGAATAGCCGCGCATTGTGAGCAGCATTATCTCAGGAGCATGAGTGCCCCGAAGGTCACTGAAGACCAGGTCCTCAATTACTACATTATGTGATTCACAATATATGTGGCACAATGTTGAAAATAGGAAATAGGTTTTCCTCACAGAAATAGAAAATTACGGAAAAACCTTTAAGAACGTGCCATGGAAAAATGCCTCGGAGACGATTGAGGTTGGTTTTTGAGTACGATTCAAAATTCGGTCTTCATTCCGTTCAAGTGTCCAGATTTGGAAACATACGTATCAATGAGGTGGAATGATGTAATTCAAGCTGTCTTGCTCAAGAAACCTGGGATGATGATGCTGGATGGAATTATGAATATTGAATTGTTTGTCAATACAAGATGCCAACTTTTGCGTGCTTGATTCTTTGAAGCAACTACCATTATTCCCTGGAGGCAGGCTTCGGCGACGGCTTACCAATGAAGATTCAATGTTTCTTCCAGAAATTACCGTCGCGTAGGTTACGCGATGGTAATTCTCGAAAGCAGGCAGCCTTCAACTTAATTGCCATTCATTATTGATCATTGATAAATGTTCCATTGTGCATTCCATTGTACACTTGATCTCTATTTTATCTTGACACCAAATGAGAGGGTCTGTTTTGATTTAATTCACATAGATTGCAGTTAGCATCCTTACTGGAACGGTGTCTACAAACATAACCTTCGGTAACAGCGAGTTTCTTTGCGTATGTGGAGCACTATGTTGATGGCAATTGATTACTTTAATCTCAATTACTTGCGCCTTCCATCTCGTCTCCCTGCTTTTTGTTTCCTCTGAGTTCTTCGATTTCCCCTTGATCAATTTTCCCTGTTGTCATTCTCAAGCACCTAGACGTGATTATATTTTTCAGGTAAAGTTGGTTTTAAATACATTCCCTTGTTATTTTTTTCTTCAAGGCAAACAGTTGGGAATATGATTAACTGGTAATGTCAAAGGTTAAAACTTTGAAGGTTATAGGAATTGGCGCTCAGTGAATGTGACGCCTTAAGTAAGTGAAATTTCCCATGTTTTTTTATATATTGTCAATTCGAAAGTCAAATGAAAAAATTATGAATAATCAGTGTATTTAAGTATCACAGGAAATCGGCAATTATTCAAACAATTTTTATACATTATGTACGATGAATGTTTTCCGTTAATTCGTAGGAATGTTTCGTGAATCGGGAAATGACGCTCCATTGCTTGGCGAACAGTTGGGAAAATAACACTCTGGACTATTGGCACGCCAATCCTATTTTATTGTGTGAAACCTCTCAATCAATTTACATTCCATTGTATTTTTCATTTGGCCATCACAAAATTTAGATTGATCAAAGCCTCAAAGCGAGGTTTTAGTCCTCCCACCGAATTTTCGATTTTTTGCGGTGACTTCCAAGCGAAATATTATTGAAGGATACACAATGTCGCAATTAGAGAAACCGGGTCCGTGTCATTGCCTCGGCTGCCGTCCGCATGACTCTACCCCGGCACTCACTCTGGAGTGTGGCGGGGTCAAAAGATGAATAAAAACCCCTTTGAGTAATTACCCTTTGCTATTTCGCCAGGGTCGTTTCGAAATTTTGTAAAGGGTGGGTCGTCGTGTGGGCTAATGGGCTTTTAGTGGTCCACGACTCCAGTGGAGCGCGGAACCAAGGGTAGGCACACCCCACCCACGTGATACGGCAACTGGGGTCCTGTTTCTGCCTTTCGGTTTTTGAGACTTCCGTGTGTTCCTGACCGCTGCGACCCTAATGACCCTGCCTGCCCATCGCTCCCTTCCCACAGCTCAAAACTCCCACCCGCCGACATTCATGTTCTTCTCTTTTCGTTCGGGGGTTGATTCGATTGTTTCTTTCGTTTTATCACCACAATGTTCACGGCAATGCGACAGACGGACCGTTTGGTTGGCATGCCAATGGACTGTCGCTAAGCGCGACCGCCGTGCACCACTCCGGTTGCCCTGTCCCGTCTTTCGGTCGCGCATACCGCATGTGGGCGTATCCAAGGAATAGCGGTCGTGGGGGGGGGGAATCATATTGTCTGATCCCATCTGTTTTCTTATTCGGAATGTAGAGAGCCTTGCCGTACTTCTCACTTCATACCTGTTACTTTCAGTTCATCATTCCTAGTCCATTTTGCGTGCCTTCGAGTGAGCAGCGATATTAATATCTACCACAAGAAAGAGAAAGGCGAGATAAAACATTACTTTTCAAGATTAATTCCCGTTGAATCATACAGCTACTTTCAATTAGATTTATCTATGATCTAACTAAAAATATGGTTTGCATTTCATGACAGCATCTATGAAATAAAATCGCCAAGTAATGTTCACGTTGATTGTTTGTGGAAAATAATCTGATTTTCACGTAAGGCATGCAATACACCCTCGTATGTTCAAGTTAAATCTATCTAAATATGTCGGGTGGTTGAAGAGCATTGTCATAAATCAATGTCACCCGGCAGGAACATCATTATGAATGGAACAAGGACATTTGGCGGGAGGAAGAGCGACTGGTCAATATTAGAACTTTCAGTTTTTTGACTAATAATAAACTCGCCGAGTTTAGTTCGTCAGTGCCTTTTCTTATAAATAAACGCTTTTTCGCTGATCTATTCTTCGATGGTGGGAGCCATCTACCAGGAGTAGGCAGGAACTGCTGAATAATCCCTTCTATAGCCTCTTCAGTATGCCCGAAACAATTCCATGAAACTAATCAGTGAAAAAGAAATTTGACCAATACCAACACGAGAAAAATGAGAAGAGTTTTTCAGTGACGTAATGGAAAAACTTGTTACACGTTGGGGGAAATGTGTTAGCCTTAACGGTGACTATGTTGAAAAATAAATATATTATTTTGAAACTTAAGAAATGTACTTTTATATACTATTTGCCCGATCTTGCTATTTGTTTTTGTTTGTGGTCTACAAACATGTGTGCAATACTTTTCAGCCTACCCTGGTATATGCTCTACTATGCTACGCTTGAATTACAAAATGTGTAGCAACAACTTACACTGTGTACAGCAGTATCGCATAGTATTAGTTAATGGTCCTCAAAAAAGCAGGAAAATAGGTTCACTCGAGTTAATGACCTAAGTGTAAGTCGTCGGTTCAGTTTCCCCGTTCGTTTTATCTCATTAACCGTGTGCATTATTTCATGTGAGTGAGACGTCTCTCTCTCTCTCTCGACTTCTACCCTCGTAAACCCTCTCGCGCGCACGTCTTCCTTAACCAGGTCGTCCTATGGTGGCCTCGTTAGCCTGATGGCATCATTTCTTCACACCCCCTTCGGAGGTTATATTCTAACGTAAACGGCCGCTGCGGGACGCCGTCACCGAGAGGCCTTAGCCCGGCAATGAACGCCTCCTCCCTCAACTCATTCTTCCGAGGCGAGCGAGGATATGTTTATGTCCAAGTAAATGTGCGTACACTATATGCATCATTAAGAATTTTCGAATGTGTGCACATTCGCACACGCAACACAAACGCATGCGCGTAGGCGCACAAATATATAAGGACATTGAGGACAAAGAATAACAGAAATGGGGGAAGCTCAGAAGGCACGGCACAGAAAATAAGATTACACAGAAAGTTTTCACTTCGTCTTCTGTCATGAGAGATGCTCTTATCACCACTCCCGCAATTAAAAATTGTAACTTCTTGAATTTTATGCATTGCTCCTTTTTACTTCGTAATTTTTTTCATTTATTACCGTGTTTATAATTGGATGGTGTGACATGTTCCCAAATACTGTTATTAAATATGAGACGGTGCAAATAACTTAAACGGTCGCGCGTCTCTTGCTGTAAAATCAGTCATCAATCTCAATATGTATACTCATAAAGCGGTCAAATTAACTTAGACATAAGTAACGGTCTTCTTTCAAAATTATTCTTCCCAGCCGTAGCCATCGATTCCACATCGTACGAGCAGAGTGCAAAAGCGATGTAATTAGCGTGATTTGAGGAAGTTTGGCCCTTCGTTCTTGTAACCCAATTATTACATGGTAGCTGAGATATAGTGTCGTTTTCAAGTATTAAGATTTTCCAATCATACATCTGCTGCTGTTTTGTTTGCATGTTTAGGCATTTCTCGTCGGGTTATCTCATCAATTTCCACGTCTAAGTGTTATATATATATATATATATATATATATATATATATATATATATATATATATATATATATATATAACATTTAGACGGCAAAATGTAACACAAATAACAAGTAAAAGGACACTCACATTGTAGATTGTTTAAGCTTTCGGCCTACTCCGAGGCCTTTTTCAGGTCAGACTGAAAGGTCTTGGGGGAAATATGGTATATATAATAATAATATGTATATATATATATATATACCCCCTCGTAAATTAACCTTGGAGTAATTCCCTCCGTGAGGGGAGTAAAATAGTATTTAGTTTCATCACATCCACGGATTATTTTTTTCAAGTATAAACACCGTCATCGAGTGCCTCGCGTCCTCATTCGCATTCTTCAAATGACGATTTCCTCTTCAATCTGTGGCATATCTTTGAGGATCTCCTGGTCTCTTTCCCTCCTCTTTGCCTTTAATTCCTAAATTAAATCTTTCCTTGCTCGGTGCTCCAGGAATGCAGAGGAGGAGGCCCCCCCGAGCAGCACGATCGCGCACAGGCGAGCAAACATAACGAACACACATTGGACTCGTGCCTTTCCAGTAAGTAGAGTAGCTACACCACATCACAGCCGATTAACTCTACCGTACCTTAATTTGCGGCGTCCGCCTCGTACTTTCCTGCAATCCCTCCCCGCTGAACCCCTCGATTCGACTAGTTTTCTGCCTACGCCACAGGGAAGGTGGGGGGGGGGGGCAGGGTAAGAGAGGCGGTGAGGGACCTAGTGGTCGAGGGCGGACCATGTAGAAGATGGCTCCGGTGGAAAATCCTCTTATCTCGCCTTGGCAATGTCGGGTCAACGGAAAGGACACTATTCCCCCATTCCTCTGTGTTTGCATTTGCATTATATATATATATATATATGTATATATATATATATATATATATATATATATGTATATTTACAGAAAACATAAAAGGACATTCACTTTTATGAATCTTAAATGTCACTGTCCTTTTACGCGTTTTCTGTTCGTATGTTTGGGGTCTATTTTGTTGTATTGTTCTGTCGTCCAATTGTTATATATATATATATATATATATGTATATATGTATATATATTGATTATATATATCTTCAATATATATATATACATATATATATATATATATATCTTGAAGGAAAGTCTCACGAATGTGAATAATAATTAAAACGGAGTAACGAGATAGTTTTACCGAACTGGGAAAAGAAGATTTATTAGATTAAGGTGGTTTGGCCCCAACAAATATGGAATGTGTGTTAGTTTCATTTGTATGTGTTTCTCTGTGTTCATTTTTGCCAGCCCTACCTCGCTTCTACGTTTAAATAATATATATAATGTATATATACATAGACATATAATTAGATATATATATATATGATTTCTTCGGAGTAACATGGAAGTGTTATAAAACTTAGCAACACAAGAACATATAAAAGGAACACTCCCACGTTATTTCTTGATAATTTCGACGGAATCGAGCTCCGTCTTTCTCGGAAGATTAGTTAGGACTGACTGGAAGTATGTATGAGAGAGAGAGAAGGGAACGGGGGAAGGGGAGAACGGGTGGTGGGGGAGAGGTGAAAGAAAGGGTTGTGGACGGGGAAAAGGAGAGGGGAGGCCAGAGGGGAGCGGAGATGGGATAGGAATGAGAGGGAGGATGTGGAAATAATTTCCAAGCGACACAGAAAACCAATAAATCAATCCGCAGACATTACAGCATCTACGACCCAGGTGTCAACTTACAAAGTCATCATCAGGACTCAAAAAGTCAAAACCCAGGCCAAGAATAACACAATGTATGCGGACAAACAAAATATCGTACTGTCCTGTATGAAACAAACCCGTCGTAATTATCAATAAATAACGTGTGAGTGTTCCTTTTATATGTTGTAACATTGTGTGTTGCTGTCTAAGTTATGTATATACAAAATATGGGACAAGAACCAACGTGGAGTTGCCATAATATTGAATAAAGAGGTAGGAAGAAGCGTAATCCACATAGAACCAGCAACAGATAGAATATTACTCAACTCAAGAGACACTTCAAGGGTAATCATTACACCACGGACGATGAGGTGAAGGCAAAAATTCGATTACATCATGCTGTTTACCTCGCGTTGACATGACACTAGAACACGTCTCCATGCTTCCGCTTCTCAAAATACACTGGATGAATGTAACGACCTCAAACCTGCGCATGCGTGTTGAAGGGGGAATGTTACTTCCACATGCCGCCTGGTGTGCTGATGAAGGTAATTTTGTTTGTGGTCTAGAAACATACACGTATGTGCATCAGTTTTCAGCCTACCCTCAAATTAAGGCATTTAGTGTTGTGTTGGGCGGAATTTGAAATAGAGCATTGATTTATCTCCGTGACCATCAAAAACATATGTTGACATTTAAGACATTAATATTTTTTTTTAAAATGTGCGTTTGAAATGAGAATCGTCGCTCCAATCACCGCCCAGTACTTGATCCATTCAAAGGAAAAGGGAGGGAAATCGAAAGATGATATCGTGGAAAGGCCGACCGTTGGCACTGACCTCAACACACGCCCGAGTGTCCGAAGGGCGCACATTGCACATTTGTCTCGGCCCTCCCTCGGCTTTTAATTAGTCGGTCGCAGCACACGCACGCCCAGAAGCCCTTTTCATTTTAATCCACGCGTAATGATTCAAGAATACTATGCGGAACGTGCCGTGACGTTTAATGTAACGAAACAAAACCTCACCCGCAGGCCAATAAGGGAAGGACGGGCAGAAAACAAATGAACGGGAAAGACCCGAATAAATACCTCGTTGCCATGGACGTCGGGCGACTCGTTTTGTATTTTGGATTAACCAAATCGGACATCGAGAGATTTTTATCTCTCATCCATTTTGTTTCCCTCACCCCCCTTCCCTCTCTCCTCACCATGGTTACATTTATAATGCCAAACTCGTAAATTTTGGATTTGGAATCGTCACCTCTTCCGCAGGAAAAAATAATTCCTACCAAAGAAAAAAAATTCAAAAATGTTATCCTGGTATTCGGGATAAGTGGATTAGAGCTAAAACGTGTTTCTTTTTAAATGTGATGAATTGCCTGAAATATTTTGGGTGCTAATGAAGGGATTATATTCGTATGCAATTTGATCAGCGACACTGTTTTTCTTTTAAACTTCAAAATGTGTTACTCCCAATATTTCTCCTCCTCCATAGATTCTATACGGGAGACTTTTTGAAAATTTGCCTTAATGTTGGCCTTTCATATTATTCATCTTAAGCTCAACTGAAAAATATTTCACATTTAATGAGACTCAGTTTTAATGTTTTTTATTATATTTTATGTACCCAGGAATTTTGCGTTGGTGTGCATTTTTTATGCTGCAGTATTTTTATAATGCAGGAACTTCCCTTTGCAGCAGTTTAAATACATATATCAGGACCCTCAGAAACATTGTTTCGACCCAAAAGGTCTCCTATCATATTCACTCGTACTTACAAGGCGAATGACGCTGCCCTCACACCTCTCGCGACATCGTGGTGAGTTGGAAAGCGTAATTAGAAGGAGAACATTAACTGATGGGCTTCCCATTTGAGGAACATCAATAATTTCATTCCCGTGTATTTTGCAGTTGTTTTCGCATGCAATAAGATTGTAAATACAACGGAGCACGTTTATCTCTTTAAGGTAAAATGCCTTTAAAAATATTCTGAAGAGAGTTTTCAATGACCAGGTGGTCACCAACGAGATAAATATATAATGCCAAGTTCAGATACCTGTAACAGCACAGAGTACGTTCCAAAAGTAAAATTTTTAAAAGTAATTTATTGAACATATTTTCACAAACACTCAAAATTCTTCAAAGTACTCTCCTTGGGCCTCTACATATGTTTTCCAGCGACTCTGCCTTGGTCGTTATGCACCCTGGAAGGCGTCTTCGGTGGTCTCCCGCAAGGCCTTCGTCACGCCTGGTTGTATCTCTTCTATGGACGAAAAACGGGTTCCTTTCAGGGCCGCCTTAATTCGAGGGAATATAGGGGGGTGAGGCAGCATTGGCATCTGGTGTTTGGCCAGGAACTCGCGGTCTCGTGGTGCGTTTTGGCAAACACCTTGGGCACGAGCTTGGCGCACAACTACCTTATCGCTTAATCGCAGTAACAATGCGAAACACAACAGTAGACAACGATTTCAATTGATTGGCAACTATATTGATGCTCAATTGAGGGTCAGAGTCCAACAATTGTCGAACAGGAGCCACATTGTTGTCGTTTTTGCTGGTTGACGGCCACCCAGAGCGTTGTTCGTCGTGAGCCTCTTCCCGACCCTCCTTCAGGGCCTTTCAGTTTTGTCCTACTCACAAGTTTCGAGGTAGTTAAACTACCTCGAAAGAGTCCCCGTAAGCGTGATTTTGCGGCAAAGCTTAGCGTACCTACTCCAAGTGGTTCGATCCCTCCCCGACCAATAGGAGTGGCGTGGGAAATTCAATTGCATTACTTTTGGAACACACCCTGTATTGCCAGAACCGCGTTATACTTTTTGATCATGCTTCTTAATTCCTTAAGTTGACCGCTAGCATACCGAAAATAGTCTCCAATCACTTTGGAGCACGGATAGTTTACCGTTACTGAATTGCATTTCAGATAATGCATTGTCCGGAGGATTAATAAATTTTTTTACAATATGGTTGTATTTTTTTAGATAACAATTTTGGTTGTGGGAGACCATAAAACGAGAATTTCTCTTCGATATTTCGGTAGAAAAAGTGAGTTTCCGGCTAAGAATACAACAGCGACACGTTTTATTTACCAATATGCCTGGCTTGTAGGGAGGTGAAGGTCTGCAGATTCACGTTTGAGAAATACTTTTGCGATCGGCAGAAAGGATAAATATAGAATACGGGTGTGGATAAGGATGAATATGAGAGCATAATATCAGTCGTTCATCATTTGAAAAATTCACTTGTAATTGTTGTTGCCCACGTCTTATTTTATTTCTTTCTTATTTTTCCATTCCGTATGTCATAGGTGCTGGATAATTTACGTAGGGAAATGTCGGAATGAACTTCTTTAGGAGCTGATTTGAAATATGGCATATGATTCGAATGAATTTGCCTAACTTTGCTGAGTGAGAAAGTTACAAAAATCTTGTCTCACGTTTCAAAGTAAAATTAGCGCCATAGATTGAATTCAAAGTGTTGTAATTCAGCTCAGGAATAGTTGTAACTTGTCTTTAATGACGGCATAGTGCGAACTTTCCATTCCTTCGTGTAAAGTTCAAATACTTTATTTTTTCTCTTAGAATTATTCCAAAAATGCCTAAAGACTTTGATGGTTCTTTAATGCCGTAGCAATGGACAGAACGTATTATAATCAACAAACATTTATGATAAAAACCAGCGTGCCGTCTGACTAGAGGATGAGACCTACGTTTTTTGTTTTTGAGGAAATATTTGACTCATACGGATGGGTGGGGAAGTTTTCTTCCCTACCGATTGCAATTATTAAATACACACGTTTTCACTTGCATTTTTCTTTTCCTGATTTCTTAAGATTTTTTAAATTATATTTTCTCGGATTTCTAAGGAAATAATAGTGCATTTAAAACGAGAGTATATACGCCACCTCCTTCCTTCATTCTCCACTCCCTTTATCTCGCCCCCTCACCCTCCATCTCGCGCCTGGCCACCCCCAGGGAAAAGCAATCCCCTCTTCCTCTCCTCCCCGCCATTTTTCTTATTTGCGAATCCGTTCCCCCGCCGTAACCCTTCACCGTCATCCCATTCCCCCTCTCCTCCCCTCTTCCCTTTGGGCTTCTACTTAACTATCAACCCTTCCTACCCCGGCCCGAACACGGGGATCCGTCTGTCCTTCGTCCCCCCTTCGTCTTGTGCCCATTGTAATGCACGAACGTTGTCTTCTGTCGCCATATTTCAATTCGCGGACGTCCCTAGAGCGTGTGGAGTGGGAGCGGGAATGGCATGCGAAGCGGGGGACTCTCCAAAGGCGCAAGGACTACTTAACAGTGCGTGTGTGCTCTTGTGTCCTGGGTCTCTCCGCAAAATGCGTCGGGGTTTGCCGGAGTCACTTCTTGTTCGTGAGAGTGGAAGCGAGAGGATGGGTATAAACAAAAGTTTTTTATATCCTTTGTGCTCAGTTGGTGCGAAACCAGTTCCTATTTCAGTGAAAAGAGAAATCGGTAAAGACCGTAAATAAACCACTCATATTGAATGCGCGTCATTTGACGATATTTAATTCTGCTTAGCAGGAGGGGGATATGAATCAATGGAATTAGGGTTAAAGTCACTTCTGCCTTTAAAGAGAATGACAGAGGTTTCTTTTATTTCTTGCCCTTGTTAGTTCTCCAAGAATATTATTTCATCATTAATTATTTATTAATATTATTAACTCCGCGAAATATCCACATGTGTTCATTAATTATTCTCGTTATGGGTGTATTTTATACTAAATGTGCTAATATGATATATATGCTCGTATGTTGGTGTTGCGCTAACAATACTTAGATGAGGACATTTTCTGCGAAGAAGCACTAGTTATTATTAATGTTACCAGTTCTATGTTATTCGAGGCAGTCGAGTTTTTACGGTGAGTGTTTTGCTATTGTTCCCTGCTTTTGTTAAAAAAATAATTTGTGGACTTTTCTGTCTAGAAATGAATGTTAGGGTCCTACATTTTAAGCTCTTCCTTGTGACTGAGGTTCCTTGTGAGCAGACTTCATTTTTTTAGTGTTCGAGGTGCAAATGAATCCGTAATATAAGAGAGTCTCTCTTTGAGAACGAACGCATACATGTTATATTTTATCTGTAATTATTTGTGGTGTAAAATATTTTTAGTTTCCTTTGAATAAGCAGATCGATGCAACTTGTTCTGGACCTCAACATGTCGCATTTGTGGTTCCACGTTTACTCTTAAACTCTCCATTTCCAATGAAGTTTTTCAGCACACAGAACGGCTGTCATAATAGTTACTTCCTTGCTAGACAATTATTTGAAATAACCGTCTTATATTATGTGTAAAATATGATCTTCGACATGGAACGAGTTTAGCAACTCGCATTGGTAATAAAAAGCATTTGTCAATGAATGATATATATTTCATAAGAGAAACTTCATCAGGGAGAACTATCCATAAGTGTTAATTATCCGAAATATTCTCTTGTGCCGGCCGCAGCCTATAATAATTGTCCATGGTTACTTCAAACTAAAATTCGAGGGAATGCCCCGCGTGTAAAATGCCTCATTGAGAATTAACCGCAGGGATGGAGTAGCAATGAGGTCGACTCTAACCCTTACTTTGTTTGTAATTATTGGCTGTTAGTTAGCTAAACGACTGTACTTCAGAGAGCAAGCCCATGGCATGAATACTAATGCGACCGACATCCGTGTTTGCCTGTTATCGCTAGCCATGCCGCGCTTTAAACATTTGCTTGCAGCAACGGTTTCCATTTTAGAAATGGATGCATTTTGATCTAGGCAAAAAATAGGATCCCTCGTTCTCCGGGTTAAACTGCCTCAGGAACTTGGACATAAAAAATTCATTTAATTAACTCCACTATTCTCTTATCCAGACTGGCGTACACCCAAACACGCCTTATTATTGTAATTACAGCTTGTTGTAATGCAATCATCCTGTTCGCAGTGAATATTACTTTAATGACGTACTAAATAATTCACTTTGCCCATCACGCCGTGACTTACCCTGAAATTTACACCCGTAAAGCACGAATCATTCTGACGTCATTTAATGAAGATAGACGAATATCAACATTTGCTATGCAATGCTGGGGACATATTGTTTCCCTCTATGTGTGTTCCCATTTCCATTTCCTCGATATTTTAAGATATAAGATTAACTTTCCTCGGTAAAATTTGATATTTTGAGAGGCCAGCATCCTAGTGGCAACCAGGAGAACATTCACGTTACCTCTGAAGATAACCTGAAAATTCCAGATCAATGGTAAAATAAGTACCAAAGAGAAAACTAAAATGATGAAATTTATACTAATTCAGCTGAAACACTTATTCAAATTCAACGGGGGTCATTATAACAAAAAGAACTAATTACCATGATCAAGTATCAGTGATGATCACGCATCCGCGAAAACTAATTTCTTTGAAAACAGGTAATATTCACGTAGGGGAACAACATTTTTAATTTTTTCATCGTCAAATATCAATCAATGAAAAGTATTAAACAGTATTAGTGGAATCGACCTCCCTTACTTTTTATTAAATATTACAATCTAAGTTAGGTTCAAATGTTGCTTAAGTGTGAATTACGTTTTTGTTTTACCTCTATCAAATGTAATCGTTTTTTTTTCTAGACAATCCCTTCCAAACTGTCTTTCATAAGAAAATTGAATTACAGCATTTCTCCCACGCTGACATTTCTCTCAATATATGCACATTGATTTCATTGTACTTTCAAGTACCGTATAGCTCTCTTACCCAAGCCTATCACTAAATTCTCTAATTGTCCTCTTACCGTTTTTCCTTATCTTTTCCATGAACATAAACATTTTACTTTCATCAATTTATTATTTATTGGTCACGAATTATCTCTCTAATCTACTCAGCGTTTTTGCTCTTTTATCAATAATTTAATTTCGTCCACCGAATTATGTTTTTTGTTTCATTTTATACGCATGCGTTATTCATATTAATCCTCATTTTAATTTGAATACTTTTCAAACTGAATAGGTGATCAAAAGTTTTTAAGAACGACTCTTTTCGGCAAATCACAGTGAAAAACACACGAAAACAATTCCGCATTGAAACTCGAGAATGAAATTGTAACTTAAATACATCTATGTATCGCAGAATATTTCACTCTATGCGCGTAGCGTGTTTCAACTTTCTCCGTGAATTATCGAGGATGAGAGGGTGTAACATGATAACGAACGAAATGACATTTTTTTGATTTATTTCTTGGTATCGATTGTTAAAACGACAGAACTTAAATCACAACTCGGTTTCGGATCTAAAAAAATTTCATTGAAGCCATAAAATATTTTTTATTTATTTGGTAACGAATTTGATGAAGATAAATGTGAAATTGTTATTACATTTTTGCAAATAAAATTTGTGTCTTAATGTTAAAACGTGGATCGTGATAATCCAGAGGGTAAGAACGTTGGACTACTAACCGGAAGGCACGGGTTCGATTCCCGGGTAAGCCTCTCTGGGCAACCATAACCTGCGAAGGAAAAGGAACTGGCCTCCCTACCCTGATGTGTGGATTTCACACGCCGTCGGGCTTAGTACTGGGTGAACTATACCACCACCTGCCAAACCGACCTTAGGGTTGATAACTGTGTTTATGGTTTTAATGTTAAAACATCAGTGCTAAATAATGAATCCCAGAAGTAATATAGAATATTTTATGAATACGTACCAGAAATAATTTAGGAACGATGTCACTTCCCTCATTTACTTATACTTCTCTTATTCAGAAACTGTGATACTGCTCTTAATTAAACCGAAGCCATTCAAGCTGAATGCCACCAAGACATTTTCTAAGTCAATATAGGTTGTTTGTTGATGCCAAGTAAAAATACCACGACACATAATTAATTAGGGTATATAATTTTGATTTAAAAAGTGATGCCTATGAGAAAACCTCTGAAGAACCCTTTTAGAATTTAGATTTTTTTTACAATTAGCTAATTTACAACATAATGCTACACAATGGAAAGGCTGCGATAAACTTTCCTGTAATTTTTTACTTCTTATTAAAGGATTAATGACATTTTTTTTGTAATTTGTCATCTTTCGAGTTTTTGTACTGCGGATTTGTAGTGATCCTCTGCGTCTAACCCTCCCACCGTCATCTGTCCTTTCCGTCTCTACCTTCTCTCCATCTCTACATTTCCTCCTTTTACTTCCAAAATCGCTAATCAATTTCCTTTTATGCCTTTCCATTTCTCTTTACCGCAGAACCTTTCTCGGTTCTACATATCTCTGAAGAGGAATTCCCCTTCTATTAAGTCATTTGTCAATCATGCTACTTTCAGGTCTCCTGTTGTGTCTAGAATTGTTCATCCATCCTATTCTCCTCCTGTTACCTCCTTCTTTTTTGCATTACCCAACTGTGTCATCTTCATATCTAGAATCTTTAAACTCTCTTAATTTTATTTTCCATTTTCTCTCACCAACGTTTCACATTCAAAAAGCCCTTCATATTGCTCCCCCTTTAGTCTCCCTTTCCTCACCTCTAGTTGCACGCTGTTGAAAATTATAATGTCGAAATTAACAGTCCTTAATTGTTGCTATGCAAATAAATATAATATATTTTGCCGCTGTTGTTGCTTTAAGGCGGCAAAATAAATTGAAAGAAACATTAGCAAAAGCCATATAGGTTAGGTCTCTGAAATAAAAATGGGAACATTTCTCTAAAATTGAAGCAAATGTTAGGAAAAATATTAATTAATGCAAAAAATTTCAAAAAGTTCTGATTTAACAGAAGTAATTGCCGCTTCAAAGTTCATCAATAGAATCAGTAGTGCTTAATACAGTGTCAGTGCATCAAATGTATTTTAGATTGATTGTAGCGTAAGATGATTAAGTGTATCTTATTGTTGATATTTTTCCTAATTATTTATTATGGAAAGTTATACCACTCTTAAAATTCCAACAGTCAGCCTTCTTTCCCCTGCGAAGACTTGTACAGTCAACCAGTTGGTAAAGTAGAGACTATTAGAAAACATTTATCAATTTTAAAGACTTAAATTTTTTTTTGTCTTCAAGCCTCCAAGTGTGTGGTTAAATATCAGAAGGGAGAAGATATTGAAGAAAGAAATAAAGAGTAAATTGTGTATTT